>JALAJA010000056.1:0-5000 GCA_023376005.1 Doryteuthis pealeii
TGAGAATATTGAAAGAAAGACAAGATAAGAGAGGAAGGGAAAGAAAGAAAGAAAGAAAGGAAAAAAGGGAAAAGAACTAAGACAAAGGGGAATCTTCTTTTAGCTATTAAAATAATAGGAGGAAAACGAAAAATTGTTTTTGAGAATAAAAGAAAGTAAGAATCGATGAAGAAAGTAAATAAAGAAGGACAGAGGAAGGAAAGGAAGGAACTGAAAAGAAACAAATAAAGAGAAGAAAAGTTCTATGAACAAGGAAGGGAAAAAAAAAGAAAGGGAAAGTAAAGTATAGATATTAGAGGAAAGAAAAATAGAAAAGAAAGAAAAGAAAGAAGGAAAGAAAAAAAGACCAGAAAGAAAGAAAAGAAGGAAAAGAAAGAAAGAAAAAAACAGAAAAGAAAAAACCAGAACATAATGAAAGAAAAGAAGAAATGAAAGAAAGAAAGAAAGAAAAGAGAAAAAATAAAAAAAAAAAAACGGGAAAAAAGAAGAACAGGAAAGAAGAAAGAAAAGAAGAAAAAGAAAGAAAAAGGAAGAAGAAAGAAAGAAAGAAAAAGAAAGGAAAGAAAGATAAAAGAAAGAAGAAAAAAAGAAAAGAAAAAAAAGAAGAAAAGAAAGAAAAGAAAGAAAGAAAAAAAGACGGAAAGAAAGAAGAAGAAAGAATGAAATAAGAAGAAAGTAAAAAGACAGAAAGAAAGAATGACAGAATGACAGACAGAAAGAAAAAGACAGAAAAGAAAGAAAGAAAGAATGAGACAGAAAGAAAGAATAAAAGACAGAAAGAAAAAAGACAGAAAGAAAGAAAGAAAGAAAGAAAGAAAGAAAGAAAAGAATGAAAGAAAGAAAAAAAGACAGAAAGAAAGAATGAAAGACAGAAAGAAAAAAAGAAAGAAAGAAAGAAAAAAGAAAGAAAAAGACAAAAAGAAGAAAGAAAGAATGAAAGAAAGAATGAATGATAGAAAAATGTAATGAGTCAGTGGAAAATTGGCATAAAAGAATGAAAAAGGGAAAGAATGAAAGAGAGATAGAGGAATGATAGAGAGAGGGGAAAAGAGTGAGAGATATAGATAGTGAGATAGATAGATAGATAGATAGAGGGATATATATATTGGGAGAGAGAGAGAGAAATAGAGAGAGGGAGAGAGAGAGATATGGATATATATATATATATGACTGGCTGATACTGACTTTAGGCCGCCCCGACCTAATAAGCGTAGATATTCCATCATCAAGTTTTTGATTTTATATTCTTCTGTGCTTCCTTACTTATTCGTTATTGTTCTTTATTCTTACTAACTTACTCAGTAGATCATCCATGTTTACTGGCCATCGCTGTTAATAACAATAAAATACCTCACATCATATAAAACTCAATGGTTGTAGATTATACAGTCTTTTAAGAAAAAGAAAGGTTCAATTTTCGACCATGATGTTTTTGATTTCATTTTCATCTGTGCTTCTCTACCTATTATTTATCATTCAACATTCTTACTCAGCATCGGGTTAGCTCAGTCGGTAGATCACCCACACGTTTCCTGCGTTTAATACCCGACCATCGCTGTTCATGACGATAAAATCACACAGCATGCACAGCTCAATGGTTGTAGAGTATGTAGTATTTTATGAAAGTGTACTTGTTGCATATCGTGTGGGCGGAAGTAGGATTTTCCGTTTAAACCGAAATAAGATTTTCGTGCCGTGAAAAAAGGCACAACGTAACATATATCGATTTGGTACTGTGACCATACCCGCTACGTAACATACTTTGTCTGTTTGTTGGTCCGTCCCGAGATGCAGTTGGAAACAACGCCCTCTACAAAGATCAAACTTCAAAGACGTAAAAAAATTCTCAAATCTAAAATGTTATTCCATTTTTGATCCCGTCATAGAACGATGAAATAAAGTACGTCTTTATAATATTCTGGAACGGCACTTATTTTTTTTCTTTTCCTATTTTTCTCATATATTCCAGCCGGTAATTCGGTCTGTAGTGACCCCAACTGGATATGAACGTAAATAGAAATATCAGCATTCCTCGTAAGTTTCTACTCTGGAAAAGCTTTGTTTGTTTCCTGGTTTAATACCCGACCATAGCTGTTAATGACGATATAATCACACAGCATGTACAGCTCAATGGTTGTAGATTATGCAGTATTTTATGAAATAAAATGAGGTGTACTTGTTGCATATCGTGTGGGCGGAAGTAGGATTTTCCGTTTAAACCGAAACAAAGAAAAGACGACAAAAATGACAAAGGACTTTTCCCGGTTAACGCGAACAAAGAAATCGGAAGTAGAATTTTCCGCTGATAAGTATAACAAAAGAAAATTCGTGGGCGGTTTATATACATAAAAGAAAGTCGAGCAGGGACAGCAGTTAGTCAGACAGAAGACTCGGGAAAGAGAACAAGTGAGGACAGTCGCTCACGATCCGTTACGGCCGAGAGACTGTGAGACCCACATAGCCACCTTCTTCACCCCACCAACCCATTTCAGCAGTCATTGTCAACGCTCCACATCCCAGCAGCAGCCGAGAGGATAACTTCGTCTTCTGTCAACCTCGAGCAGTCATTGTGAAGCTCTACGCTGCCCTCACCACCCGCAAGCCGAGGAAATAAAGACGTGTCCTATTTTTGTATATACGTATCTGTTGTTTATTGAAGTCCAGTAGCCGCTAGTAGTCGACTTCACAACATACACGATTTAGTGTCGTGAAAAAAGACACAACGTAACATATATCGATTTGGTACTGTGACCATACCTGCTACGTAACATACTTTGTCTGTTTGTTGGTCTGTCCCGAGATGCAATTGGAAACAACGCCCTCTACAAAGATCAAACAAAGCTTTTCCAGAGTAGAAACTTACGAGGAATGATGGTATTTTTTATTTACGCACATATCCATTTGGGGTCACTACAGACCAAATTACCAGCTGGAATATATGAGAGAATAGGAAAAGAAAAAAATAAGTGCAGATTCCAGAATATTATAAAGACGCACGTTATTTCATCGTTTTACGACGAGATCAAAAATGGAATAACATTTTGGATTTGCGAATTTTTTTTTTATCTCTTTGAGGTTATATATATATATTATATATATATAATATATATTATATATATATATATATATATAATTGGTAATTTCTTGAAGCATTGTTAAGTATGTTATAATATATTAGTGATTTGAAGGCAATAACAATGCGTATAAAAATAAAAAAACAAAAAAGATGTTATTTTTGTCTTATCGATTTCTTGGAAATCGATAAGACAAAAATAAAATCTTTTTGATTTTATTTTTTAACTCATTGTAATTGCCTTCAAATCACTAATATATTATATATATATATAATATATATATATATATGGGAGTAGATATAGAAATAAATCCGACAATATTAATAAATTTGAAAAAACGAGTGTTCCAAAAATAAGATACATTTATTTATCAATGCTTAAACGTTTCGGTTTCTTTAAACCTTCATCAGGATGTATTAAGGGGCGAAGAAAATATTTTTTATCTGCTGTCATCTATAAAACATCAATCAATTATTCACCCCTTAATACATCCTGATGAAGGTTTAAAGAAACCGAAACCTTTAAGCCTTGATAAATAAATTTATCTTATTTTTGGAACATTTTTTTTCAAATTTCTTATTTTTGGAATATTTGTTTTTTCAAATTTTCTAATAATATATATTATATAATATATATATATATATATATATATATATATATATATATATATATATATATTATTATAATGGAGATTGTGTGTTTGTCTGTCTGTAACCGAAACTATATTACTACTCAAGTCACAATTCCCTTTAGTTTTTTACGTCATATTCTCCATGAATTTATCTTTATTCAAAGTTTAATTATTAATAAAATATGTTTTACATTCTTAATACTGTTGTCCTTATCTACATACTATTAACATGCAATTGTATTTATATATACAAAAAAATAGCAGTTTACAGTGTGTACGGGAAGGCTAATTAGCATATTGATATTAAAAATTTGATTTTAATAAATATGTGCTTAGTATCATTGATTTCTAATTGTTTGGTTTTATCTTAATGAATAAGAGCAAAAATCTCGGAGATAAATCTTAAAAGAAATCGATTAACAAGAAAAAATAAATGTCATTCTATTCTTTAATTTAACTAAGGAGTTGAACAAGGAAAATTCAACAATGAAAGACGAGAGTGATAAAAGAGTAAATTTCAGTTGTTCTATTTTTCGATTATACCCTGTTTTAAATCTTTTTATCTGTATTCTTATTTAGTTTTATTAGAGTTTCTAATTCAATATCATATTTTATTATATTAAAACTTAAATACTTGCAGCCAGAGGGTGCATATATTTGCTAGTATATATAATTGAGTCTCATCTCAACAGTACAGAGAAACTGAAGAGAGACGCTGAATATACTATAAATCTGAATACTTTTTGAACGCACGTCGTACATTAATGATTCAGATATGATATTTGTGGGATTAAAATAAAATCAAAATAACCGTGTGTAGTCGCATCCATGGCCAGGGTAAAATCACCTTGCCACGGACGACTATGAATGGGAATAAAGCCTAAGTCATGAACACACCTTCTGACTTTGTCTCTTTCTTTTTAGTTCCTCGAATCCCTTCCTTTTCAACGCGACCACGAAATTAGATGGGGTTAAAAGCGAAACCCATAAGAACACACATCAAGAGTATCCATCTACCTAAAACCTTAAAACACCAAAACCTCTTGCTACCCCATACATTATTCATTTATATAAATAAATAATTTCAATTAAAAGAGCACTAAACTTTTGTCTCAATCGCAGATGATAGAATATAATTTTTTTGGTTAAAGGTCACTTAAGGTCATAAAATCCCGACGGAAATATTCTAATGTCTGAATTATTAAAAAGAACCAAAACATGTAAACTAATTTCGCTGAGTGTTTGTAGTATCCGTTGTGACATTGTGTCTTGTATGGACTTAATCAAATATTTTT
>JALAJA010000056.1:15000-22500 GCA_023376005.1 Doryteuthis pealeii
AAAATACCACAACGTTACATATATCATTTTGGTACTGTGAAATACCACAACGTTACATATATCATTTTGGTACTGTGAAAATACCACAACGTTACATATATCATTTTGGTACTGTGAAAATACCACAACGTTACATATATCATTTTGGTACTGTGAAAATACCACAACGTTACATATATCATTTTGGTACTGTGAAAATACCACAACGTTACATATATCATTTTGGTACTGTGAAAATACGACAACGTTACATATATCACCTACAGAAAGCATCACCTTTTGTTTGCAGCCATTGCACCAGAGACTGACATTCGAAGATCGGTCTGTTCAGTCACTCACGTAACTGTAAGTGAGAGAGAGAAAAAAGAAAAAAAAAACTAATTTCCTCTTCCTCTTGTCTGTTCTCTAAGATTTTGGAGTCGATCCAAGTGCACCAATTACAATTGTTATCACTTTCACCCCCATATACCAGTTTTTTTTATTCTCTAGCAAGTTCCAGGTATTTTTCTATCTTTTCGTTTTCTTTCATCTTCACCTTGTGATCTGTGTGAACTGCAAAATCTACCAGCTGACAAGTTCTCTTTTTCTTGTTAATATTTGGTCTGCTCTTCTAATTTGGATTAGATGATCCGTCTAAAAGTCCCTATTATCATTATTTTTTTTTTTAGTTTTTCACACCAGCGTTATCTGATGGTATTTCCCTGAAGTCTGGGTGACAACAGTCTCCCCAGGTCTCCATTTTTCTTTTTTTTCTAATAGTCTGATTAGGGTTGCCGATCTGATAAATAATAATTAAAAAATAAATAAATAAAAAAAAAATGCCAAATATCTTCAACAAATACAGTGCACAGAATATTAAATGTTTTTTTTAATAAACCCACACATCTTTTTGGCTGTCATGATACTGTCGAATTTTTACTCGTTTTTTTTTTTTTTTTTTTGTATCGAATGATTTTTGAAGAAGATTGCAAAACGGAATTCATTGATAAAATAATTTACAATCAGTTTTCCAATTGAACAAGCACTCGTTAAATTGATCCGCTACCAGAAAAAAAAAATTACAGCGATTCTCTCACATTTTACGTGTAATTTCTCTTCTCATTTTCCCATTAAATCTTGGTTTACTGCTCGTATATTTATTTATACTAGCAAATATATGCACCCTCCGTAGGGTGCAAGTATTTAAGTTTTAATGTAATAACATATTATATCAAATTAGAAAGAACTAAACTAAATAAGAATACAGATAAAAAGATTTGAAACAGAGAGGGTGTATAATCGAAAAAATAAAACAACAGAAACTTACTCTTCCATCACACCAGTCTTTCATTGCGAAATTTTCCTAATTTCCTAATTTTTTTAAAATTAGGAAGTAAAAATAAAAATTACAGTTATTTCTTCTTAATCGATTTCTTTTATGATTTATCCCCGTGATTTTTGTTCATATTCATTAAAATAAAATCAAACAATCAGAAATCAATAATACTAAGCACATATTTATTAAAATCAAATTTTTAATATCAATATAGAAATTAGCTTTCCTGTTCACACTGTAAACCGCTATTTTTTGTATATATAAATAGAATTGCATGTTATTAGTATGTAGATATGGTTAACAGCATTAGTAATATAAATCAGTTTTATTAATAATTGAGGTTTAAATAAAAATAAATATCATGGTGAATGTGACGTAAATAACTAAGGGAATTATGACTTGAGTAGTGACATAGTTTCGGTTACAAAAAGAAAATCACACAATTTTCATAATAATTAGATATAACATGTTGTGGGGATTTGTGTCCCCGGAAAAGCGCTGTTTAAACCCTACGTTTTGTAGGAGGATAAACCGCAGTGAGGAGATGGGCGCTGCTTTTGAAGAAAGGAGACAAACGACTTTTTATAAAACAAAATGTTTACTTTACATGTAAAACATATATAACAAATATCAACAGGGGTATCAATATATATAAAAAATGAAACAACCAAACGAGTTTTTAAAAATGTTCATAGAGTTTATAGGGATTGGCCCCTATATTTTTACGGCATGTGGAATTGACGAAATTAAAATAATTAAGTTTTCTTAAATAACTAGTTTTACAATGGTGTGTCATGAGTTTAGAATTAGGTAAACAAAAGAGAATCGAATGAATATTAGTTTAGAAATATTTTAGAAACAATAGAAAGAATGGTTTAAATTCATCCAACAATTTATGTCACCAGAATTCCACAGATACCAAAATCATTCGATATTGCATCATTGCAAATCACCTGATATTTGAGGAATATTTTAGCTTAATGATCCCGTAGACAATGACAAAAAAGAAATTATAAAAAGGCCCATAGAGCTGAAAAACAGACAGAGAGACAGTGGGAGCTTACGCTCTTCCCGACTCGATAGAGTTGGGGCGAATGCTCCTAACTCGCCAGTAGGAGCGAAAGTTTTCCCCCAACATCGACACAATGGGGAGAAGTCGCTGCCCGAAGACACAAAATGATATATCAGGTTGGTCTCTTATTTTCGTTTCCAATTTTCTCTCTCTCGCTCAACAAAAACAAATTTCAATCACAAGTTTCAATCATAGACAAAACTGCTACAAATATAAACAATACATGACACACTTGTCACACACAACTACGTACAGACACATAGTCTGCAACATCACTGAAAGAACAATCGAATATACAATTGTAAATTAATGTATATAAAGTTTGTTTCCTTTATCAATGTTGTCTTCTTTTGTTACCTATGGAAACTACATTTCCGTAGTCCTTATACATATAAATTGTGGGGACCTATAACTCGTATCTTCAACTCCTCAACCATACTCTCCCCAAACAAACCGGGTCCCTACAAGTTCAGTTCATGATGGGTACCTACACAAGTGTTCTTTTACTGGAGAGAGGGGGAGAGATAGACACAGGTAGATAGAGAGATACATAACTTACTTCTTTGGCCATTGGTGATCTCTAGTCGTTTCTTTTCTTTCTCTATGACTTCTATTTCTCTGTTCTTGCTGGTTGGTCATCCTTGATTCATTTCTTCTTCTAGGTCAGTCTTGTTGCCAAGACATTCATCAACCACAAAACCATATTATTTATTTAAACTTGTATTTACTTAACTAAACATCTTCCTCTAACTAAACACAGCACCCGTGTGCAAGTGAGCCTCTGCTAAGGCAGATAGGCCTTATCTGCCTGATGTCCAAACTGGAACTAACGGGTTAACTTGGTCCCACGTGACGTATTTCCCGGGCTTTCTGTAATATTCCATGGAAAGTTCCGCCCGTGATATGAAAAGGGGCCATCCCTTCAGAAATACAGGGGGTTGACAATAATCTATGCATAGATTATGTAATCCCAAAATAGAACAACTAAAACTTACTCTCGCTTCTTTCATTGCTAAATTTTCCTTATTTATTTAGTTAAAATAGGAGGTAAAGAATAAAATTACAGTTATTTCTTCTTGTTAATTGATTTCTTTATAAGATTTATCCCCAAGATTTTTGTGCATATTCATTAAGATAAAACCAAACAATCAGAAATCAATAATACTAAGCACATATTTACTGAAATCAAATTTTTAATATCCAAATGCAAATTAGCCATCCCGTTCACACTGTAAACCACTATTTTTTTGTATATATAAATACAATTGCATGATATTCGTATATAGATGTGGTCAACAGTATTATTAATTTAAAACATTTTTTATTAATAACACTGGTTTACAAAGAAATTGAGGCAAGCACAAAAATAGCAGTTTTAACCTAATTTGGGGGTGCTGAATTCAGATTTGAAATCCGTTTTTACTCATCACCTCTAGTTTTCATAGATATGCATACTGTACATAAAGGCGTATATGCATTCAGGGTTAATTTCTAATATTGTGTGACTTATGTCTTCTTTTTTAGTTATTATAAAGTGCTAAGATATAGAGGTGTCGCAATTTGACCCCGACCCTACCCTACCGCTATTTCGTGACACTGGCGTCCCAGTCGGAGAGGGTCGGCACCCAATCAGTCGGCCTTTGGTCCATGGTGACGTCTGACATTGGTTTCATAACCCTAGAATCATCCAGTGCAAAGATATAGAGGTGTCTCAGTTTACAATAAATGTAAGTGATAGCATTACATTATATATATATAGCTATATATCAAGACGGATTTTCGCAGTTAAGCGTAGCCAACACGTCTCAATCAACAGCCAGTAGTGCGCTGGCAGTCAGCGCCGGAGGTTGCCATCCCTCGCAACGCAGGAGGAAGGTGTCCCTTGACAATTGTGTTATACAATCTTTTGGGTATATATTTGTATTACAATTTCCAACGACGTACATTTTAGCGTGGCGCTCCACCTCAGATGCTAAAACAATCTCCTTGGTCTAGCGCTATTGAAAAGGGGATAGACTCCCTCGTTGACTGGCTGATACCGACTTTAGGCCGCCCCGTCGACTTTACATATGATTTAATTTTACTTTGTTTTTGTTTTTTTTCATATTCTCCAATGGCTTCAAGCTCGTCAAAATATCGAGGATGCCTCAACAAGGCCAATTCTTTCTGAATTGTGTACAATGTGTCATCAAAGTATATTTATTCCGTCAATGTTCTTTATATATCCTGTTTTATCTGTAATAAGCTGCTGCAACTGTTGAAATAAGCACATATATACTCTGTATATACTAAATAGTCTGATCAGGGTTGCCGACCTGAAAAATAAAAATAAATAAAAATAAATGAAAAAACTGCCAAATATCTTCAACAAATCCAGCGCACAACATTAAATGTTTTTACACACACACACACACACACACACACGAGAGAGAGAGAGAGAGAGAGAGAGAGAGAGAGAGAGAGAGAGAGAGGGGGGGAGAGATGTACACTCACACAAATACACACACATATATCTATTGAGTTGTCATGGATGAGGTGTTATCCCAAGGAACATCTTTTTTCTTCTTTTTTCAAATACTCTGATTAGGGTTGCCGACCTGAAAAATAATTTTTTTTTTAATAAAAAATAAATGAAAAAACAAACTGCCAAATTTCTTCAACAAATCCAGTACACAGAATATCAAGTGTTTTTTTTTTTTCTTTTTTCTTTTTTTTCTTTATACACACACATATCTGTTTGGCAGTCATGATACTCTCGACTCTTTCCACGACTTTTTTTTTTTTTTGTTGTATTTTTGGTTTTAAATGATTTTTTGAAGGAGAGTGCAAAACGGAATTCATTGATGGAATAATTTACAATCAGTTTTTCAATAGAACAAGTAGTGACTCAATCGATCTGAGGCCAGAATAAAAATATCGATCGTTGGGAAAAGCAATCTCTTTTTTGTTGTTGTTTTTGTTTTTGTTCAAATGGTTTGTTTATACGCAAATATAAAAGCCAAAACGGTTGTATTGAAAGAAAACTAACGGGTTTGTGTGTGTTCGTTGTATGGGGAGGTATTGAGGGGCTTTTTAAAACGTGGCCCACAATTTTCTCATAAAGCAATGTCGATTTAAATTCAACTTGATTTCACCGACACCTCACAACCCCAAACATGACCCCGCACACCCCAAACTCTTCATTTAACGTCTCATTAAAAAATCATTTCGTTCAATGTATTGTAGAAATTAATTTGTTTTTAATTATGAATTTTTGACGGTCACTGACATTTAAAAAAAATAAAAATAAAAATTTAAAAATTTGTTATTAGCAAAAATTAAATATTAATATTGGAATTCACAGGATTCGAAACTGCTTCTACTGGTTGCATTTAATTATTTGTCTATTCAATGGACCCAAAATCAAATTAACTCTCTGTCGGCAGGGTCATAAGAATACAACGACTGCACCTCTGCAGAGAGGTGAAATCTTTTTTTTCTATTATCCTATAGATTGGACCCTAACAGGTAATACCACTGCAGATCAGGGGTGTACTGGGTATGATGTTAAACTACATCTAATGGTAAAGCTCCAATTTTAGAGCCCTTAGGGGTGTGGAGTACCCCTCATCACAATTACTCCCAGGTCCATTCTCACCCTGAGCGCCCTGAGTACCCATTAGTGTCCCGTCGATGGGTTTAATAGGAAAAAATGAGTTTAAAATCAAATTATCTCCCTGTCGGCAGGGTCATAAGAATACAACGACTGCACCTCTGCAGAGAGGTGATATCTGTTTTCTATATTTTTCTCTATAGAATGAACCCTAACAGGTAATACCACTGCGGATCAGGGGAGTCCTGAATATGACGTTAAACTACATCTAATGGTAAAGCTCTAATTTTGGAGCCCTTGTGAGTGTGGAGTACCCCCTCTATCACCATTACTCCCAGGACCACTGTCACCCTGAGCGGTAGTAACTATCAGGGTCCCATCTATGGGTTTGTGGGGATTAATAAAAGTAAAAATAAATAAAACAAAAGTAAAAACAATAAAATAAAATAAATCAATAAATAAAAAAGACAAAAAAAATAACAATCTCCCAGAGGGCTTAGGACAGGAAGAGCACCCCGGGCATGCGCAGAAAAAACCCAAGTTCTTGGCGTCAAAAAGTCTGTAAGACAATTGGAATTTGAGACTTTGGAGAGGTAACACCCATGGAATTGTTCGGGATATATATCCCCCTCAACGAAATAGTGTGAACTCGATGATGAAGGTCTTACTTGAAAGTCATCCCTGTCTCTGTACCTTTCTTCTTTTCGTTAAATTCTATTTCAGCTCACAGAGCCCACACGAAGTAAGTAATACTTTTATTGGGGAATATGATACAAGACGAATGAACTAAAACTTATTTCCATAGAGTCCCATCTATGGGTTTAATAGGAAAAATGAGTTTAAAATCAAATTAACTCTCTGTCGGCAGGGGCCGAAGAATACCCCGACTGCACCTCTGGAGATTGATACCCCCCCCCCAATGTGAACGCCTCTTGATCATAATTGGTGACCCCTGATACTTAAGGACAGATTCCTGGTGGCTGAAAAGTCCATGACACCCAGCACTCCACTTTGACCCTTTCTTAGGCTAAACGATCAGTCAGAAATGTCAACTTCGGTCAATCGGGTGGTCACGTCAAGCCCTAGCACTTATATGATAGTCCCGACCCTATTGCCGAGTGGAGAGTGATAAAATGCCTCCAATGGGACTGCCTATTGGCCATGGGTGGTAACCTCTGGTGCTTAAGGACAGATTCAGAGTGGCTGATCTGTCCATGACACACAGCACACAAGTTTGACCCTTAGCCTAAACGATCAGTCTAGAGAGACCGCCTCTAATCAATCGGCTGGTCACGTCAAGCCCAAGCACTTATATGTGCTACAAGGCATTGGGTGAGGGTCTTCGGGTACAGGTATGACGTTAAACTGCAACTAATGATGAAGTTCCAATTTTAGTGCTCTGTGGAGTGTGGAGTACCCCTTCATCGTCATTACTCCCAGGTCCACTCTGACCCAGGGTGATAGTATCTGGTCGGGTCCCATCTATGGATTAAATATTTAAAAATGATTAGTATTATTAGT
>JALAJA010000056.1:30000-32500 GCA_023376005.1 Doryteuthis pealeii
TTTATTGGTGTTTAATTCGGTTGGACTCAAATTCTTCCACAGGCAGATAGATAGATAGATAGATAGATAGATAGATAGATACGTTTAGAGAACGAAACATCTTGAGATAGGTAGATATATAAAGTAAGTCGTCGGGGCGGCCTAATGTCGGTATCAGCCAATCAGCGAGGGAGTCTATCCCCTTTTCAATAGCGCTAGACCAAGGAGATTGTTTTTGCATCTGAGGTGGAGCGCCACACCTACCATCAGCTCCTTACTTTACCGCACAGATCCATGTGCTACTCATAACGCTGAGTTGGCGAGGACCGGTATCGAACTAGGAACCTTGTGATTTCTAGCCGAACGCTCTACCGACTGAGCTAACCCGGTAGATATATAAATGAAGAATATTTAACTTAGTTTCTCATGTCTGATCAATAGGAATACCAAATTTGATTTCTCTAATCGAAACCTGAAAATGACTCCAGGGGACAGACAGACAAACTCCTACCAATTATTAATATAGATCCTATCTGCGCATGCACTCGAAAATTAATTACTCTCAGCGATAATCACAAGACGGGGAGAACTGCAAGATTGCGCTACCTACTTTCCCATCGTGCGTCGGTCAAGTTTTGCACTTGGTCTGAAATTTATACTCTTCAAGTAAAGCAAGCCAATTGCAATAACGGCAATTGAATGATTATCGTAAGTAATGCTGTACACAAGCAGGGTTTGTAGAGTGGTCGGAAAGATGAGGGGTAGGCCAATTCGCACCAAACATATCAGACCTCAACATATCTTCATAGCTAATCGAATCTCGATTAAACTGGAGGATCGTTCTTACCCAAAGAAGAGGTCATTGACTGCCAAAGATCTCAATGGCTGTCGTAGGACGGAGGTATGCTCTTACCTTTATATATATATATATATATATATATATATATATATATAATATATATTAAATTTACCTATTTAAATGTTAGGCTAAACAAATCGAGAAAAATCAATCTCTGTATGGACATTTCGGCATATTAGGCCTCATAGGCCGAAATGTACATACAAATATTGCTTTTTCTCGATTTGTTTAGCCTAACATTTAAATAGGTATGCCCGCCTAATTAATTAATTATTAATTAATTATCTTTCAAAATTAGGTACTAATTCAATTAAGCACATATTCTCCCCAAAATTGTCGGCTAAAAAAAAGCCATATCATAAAACACACCGCGTGTGTATTTACTTCTCATATACATATACATATATATATATATGAATATATATATATATATATATATATATATATATATATATTATAGTGTGTACGACATAACCTACTCGAATTTCACCGTAAGGATCTTCAGGCTTAAATCCGCTGAATTAATCAATATATTGATTAATTACAGCTAACTGCGGGAGTTCATGTTGTAATTATTACTATATAATTATAATCATGATTATTATCATTTTCACTCCTTTGAGTTTTTCACATCACCGTTAGCTGAGGGTATTTCACTCGAGTTGCTGATTGGCTGATACCGACTTTAGACCGCCCCAGCGATTTTACTTTACTTATATACCAGTGATCCACAGACACGTGTTTCGACGTTGACGTCTCATCAGTGCAGCTCGACTGGAAGTCTTTGATTAGTGACGGGAGTGAATCTCTGGAAGCGGTGACCATGAAACCAGTGTCCTGGATCCACGCGTAAATAATTTGGATCTGTGGAGATTTTGGATTAATTGCAATGAAGCCGTAATTTCACAAAAAAATCTCTTATAAAATAAGAAAGATATTTCGGCACATGTAACCATTAAGCACCCCAGGTGAGAGCTGTTTTGAAAAGAACACCTTTTGCTATTCATCGTAAACTCCTGGTTGTTTGTTTACAATTTTTTTTTTTAGCATTAGAATTTCTCTGTAACATTTTTTTAAAGTTTGTTTATGTATATTTTGTTAAATGTTTAAATGCCATCCTGGCCAGTTGAAAAGGGCTTAAGTAAGTAAGTCCTGAGTTATGGAATCCTTTAGTAAGCGTATAAGTCCTATCCTGCGCAGTGGAAGCGTGCTGGGCCCATAACCTGTTAAGTTTTTAAATGCCATCCTTGGCCAGTTGAAAAGGGCTTAAGTAAGTAAGTCCTGAGTTATGGAATCCTTTGGAAGCGTATAAGTCCTATCCTGCGCAGTGAAGCGTGCTGGGCCATAACCTGTTAAGTTTTAAATGCCATCCTTGACAGTTGAAAATGGCTTAAGTAAGTAAGTCCTGAGTTATGGAATCATTTGGTAAGTGTATAAGTCCTATCCTGCGAATAAGTCCTATCCAGCGTATTGGTAAAAGTCCAGTGATACAATCCTATGTCCGTCGTCCACGAAGGTTCAAAGTAAGTATGCTCAGTATGCTAAGTATGCTCAGTATGCTCAGTTTAAGTATTATTTCAGCAGCAGAGTACTGCCAGTGATTGGCCAAGAGGTTGATCACATAGTTCTCGGCAAGTCTATAGATAGAAGTGTGTTTCTAAC
>JALAJA010000056.1:37500-45000 GCA_023376005.1 Doryteuthis pealeii
GGTCAATGTACGTCCTTGCTGGGCGCCCACACTTGCATGTCCATGTGTTGGCTTCCACAGGAGAACGCGCTTATGAGTTCATCCTTGCTTCTCCCAGCAGTGTCTGCAGTCTTTGTCCGTTCGCTGGATAGTTTGTGAAATGGGGGCAGGCGACGTACAGCTGTTTACTTGTGGGGTGCTGTTTCCACGACTTATTCAAGACTGCAGCAGCATTCTTGTGGCAGCTGCCATCTAGCTTATTCTCAAGACGTTTAGTTAGGGTCCAGGTGGTGCAGCCATAATAGCAGCACTGACACAACCACAGTCTGGAAGAACTGTCGCTTTAGCTTGTCAGGGAGATCGGCTCCATAATGACTGGTAATCTATTTGTAGTCGACCATGCCTTTGCTATCCGTGTATTAACATCGCTCTCTGTGGGGAGATATTACCACCAGGTACGTGAATTGTTCTACTGGCTTAAGAGGCTTGCCGTTGAGTGTGGAGATATATTCCTTTATTTTTTGAAACTCATGAACTTTGTTTTTCAGAGTTCAATAGAGGAATATTTTTTGCTGCTTTTTATAAACTATGTAGCAGTGATTCAGCCTGTGTTGGTGTATCTGCAAGAAGTCAAGGTCATCAGCATAGTCCGCATCTGTGATTGTTTGTGCGGGATATCGCCTGCTTCTTGATACATATAATCTGTCTTATCATCTCTTGAGTGTAGCCTTGTGCATAGTCATCAATTTCTTTGTCCTTTGGTCCATCTGGTTCCCCTTGTTTATTTTAAGAAAGGTCCAGAATATCATGAGTTTCCACCAAACCAAGTAGCGGATAAAGCTCTTTTCAGAAACCAATCACATCTCTGTTTAACGTTATTCCAGGACTTGTAGACCCTCCAACACCCCTTCTAGCACCCATATGATAAAAAGGGTTGGGGATTGCATAAGGGCAATAGGTTGGGGCAATCAATAGGTGCTAGGGCTTGGCGTGACCAGCCGATTGTTCGGAGGGGCCTCTCCGACGCCCGTCTAGCCCAAGATAGGCCAAAGTGGAAGTATTGCAGTGTCATGAACTGCTTCATCTACTGGCATCTTCCTTAAACTGTATCAAATTTTATTCCATGAGTTCCACAAACAAGTAGCGGGATTAAAGCTTTTCAAGAAACCATCACATTCTCGTTAAACGTTTAATTCCAGGAATGTAGACGCTCACCCCCGTTTTTGCACCCTATGAAAAGGGATGGGATTGCATGGGGCATAGATTGGGGCAATCATATAGGTGCTAGGGTTGGATGACCAGCGATTGTCGAAGGGGGCCTATCCGACGCCCGTCTAACCCAGGATAGGGCCAAGTGGAGTATGTATGAACTGCTCATTCATCCGGGTTCTATCTTAAGCATCACGGATCGCCACCCCACGGCCAACAGGTGGCCATTGGGGGGAGTTACCCCTCTGACAGAGGTGCAATTGTGCATCTAACGCCCCAGGCATAGGGCGGTGGGTTTATTTTAAGCTTTTAAATCATATTTTAGGGCCGGTTTAGCTACTCAGTAGAGCGGTTCGGCTTGGAAATCATGAAGAAAGAATATGTTGGAACGCTAGATTTTTCCTTTTATTGTTTTATTTTACTATTTGAAAATATTAGGGTAACGAAAAGTTTCGTCGCTTTTTTAACCAAACTAAACACAAGATTTAAGTCTAGACAATTGTTTTCAAGGTCAAATAGATGCAGATAATCAGTTAAACTTCACATTTGTTAATCTACTGCTGTTGATAGTTTTAAAACATCTATAGTCGATGGAAAGACAAAAGTTTTCAAAATGAAATGCATATGCGTCATTGCATGTGTATGAATTCACACAAGGTAGAAATCAAAACTGCAGTGAAAAACATAACCCTGTCTAACCAGAAGGTGTGAGTGTTACAAACTGCCGTAATGGTTTTTTGGGAAAATTTAAGAGGCCGGTGTTTGAAAAGTTTTTTCGTGATGATTCGTCGGCCCGTTCGTGTGTACGCGCGTGCAGTTTCTCGAATTCTTTTTAATTTTTTTATATAAATTAGCCTCGCTCAGGGTAGTTGGAAATAATTTTTTTTTTAATAGTTTGTTTTGAAGCATTGTACGCATGTGTAAAATAAGAAATTATAAGGCAAATGACAATGTAAAACGGAAACCCGAACATTTTCAAAATCCGGCGTTCTTCAATTAATAAACAACAAACGATTACGCCCGCGCCGTAAGATAAAGTATAAAAAACCAAGAAACTTCTAAAACCTCTGAAGATGGGATTCAATCCGAAAATATTTCTAGGAAAAAAAAGGTAATAAACATCATTTTCAACACCTATTCCATTGCATTGGTCAATTGCCCTTCTAATTTTCCTATTTTACACATACGTTCCAATGCTTAACAAAGTATAAAAACTTATTTATATATATATATATGATTATATATATATATCCATAACGTTTTCTGGGATGACTGATATATATATATATATATATATATATTATATTACTATAATATATATATATATAGTCAGTCCCAGAAACTGTATTTCGGCGTTTACGTCTGTCAGTGCGGGATCCGATTTTTTTCCAGCTACTCTGTAACTTATCGAAACCCGAAGAAATTTTCGTCTGCCAATCTTCTTCCTTACGGGAACTGTCAATCAGAAGGTGAACAATTAATTGATAAATATTATAAGAATGTATGTTTTACAAATCACAGAGAACTCAAGTCAGTTAAACAACAGGCGAGTAAAAACACCGCATACACAACATATATATATATATGCGTGTGTATGTGCATGTGTGTGTATGTGTTTATGTGTATGGATGTGTGTTTGGTATTGTGTGTGTGTGTGTGTTTGTTGTTGATGGTTGTTGTTGTTTGTTGCTGCTGGGGCTGCTGTGGTTAGCTGTGCAAATGTGTTCATTTACAGTTTTTGGAAATTAAATTAAATTATACAAAAAAATTTATTGATGTGCTGCATTTTGTTTTACACCCGTCGGTAATTCCACAAAAATGTATAAGTGAGCTGTAATTTACCAAAGCATATGAATACGAATAGAAATGTTAATTTTCTTCAAGTAGTCCCATGGTATACACGCACTTGTACTTGCTCGATTTTATTTGTTCCTATACGTGAGCAATGTCTTCATTAAATTTGAAATATTCAGTCATGTTACGTGTTATTTTTTGTTTTTTCTGATCAACACATTGTAATTTCTAAACAAAGAACATAAATCTCCTCTTCTTGTCATTAACATATTAAAATATGTTGAATAAAAGTCGTGCTTTTGTGCGAAAATTTCTCATTCGCATTTGCAGACTTTTATTAGGATTCAGTCAGTCATAAAGAAGAGTTTTATGGAAATGAAACTTACATAATTCAGTTGCTACTCTAGCCAACACAAAGAAACAAAAAATAAAAAAAATAAATAAAATAAGCATGGGCAGTCCTAACGTACTATAACTGTTTCAAATTTGTCTCGCATGCTATTCACTATAACGAAATGAGGTGCATCCATTTTTGGCAGAATCAACCTCAGTGGGTCATTTATATGCCGATAAACTTTGAATAATTTCTTCTTAGTATTATCTGTGTTATCGGACTAATTGCCTCATCTTTATTGTTATTTTGTACAACGGTTCCAGTTTGACTAACCAGGGGTCTGTGGTATTTAAGCGCCTTGTTTCAAACTCTTTACTTTTGCTTCCGGGACGTGATAAATGGGTTAGACATTTAATGTCCCCCCTTACACCCCTTCTAGTGTGGGGGTTCGGCCGCCTATTACAGACACTAGTAAGTGATTTTAGTCTATGTACTTTCCATAACTAACATATTTCTATGTAACTCTTCTTATGTATTATGTACGTATATTATTGTGTTGAGTATATAAGAGTGTGTTTAGTTTTGTATGACCATGCCATAATCGGACTAATGACTTGTTCCTTTTCTAGGACTCCTTAATTATTTTGTTATTATGGTTTTTTATTATATTTCTTTCCTTGTTATCGCTTACAGAGGAAACTAACTCTTTAAGCTGTTCTTTATTAACTAATAATATGTAGTTATGATTAACTGGGTAGTGTTTTCTGACTTAACTCCAGCTAATTTTCCATCTTTTCGTATCATTGAACCTGGTGTGTTGGGTTGTTGCCTTTGCTGGACCGAGTTGTCTTCTCTCTGGGTGCCCGTTTTTTGACCCCGCGGGTCTGTTGTATTTTCAGCCGCCTGTTTCACTCTCTTCGCTCTCCTTGTTCTCGGGGCCTGCCCTATGGGTTAGCACCCTTGTCTAACACGCCCCTCTGTGTTGGGGTTCTTCACCCACCCCCCTGCAGCTACGTACGTGACTTTAGTCTATGGCTTCCATACACTACCACCTATCTTCTCTGGTGTCCTTTTGGTACTCTTCTATCCTTTTTTCTTATTTACTATTACATGTTTTGGCTTTTCCTCGTATATTGTATTCTTGTCTATGTTTTCCGTCGCATGTGCGTGTGCTCTTTTAACAGTTCCTTTTCTCTATCGTGTCAACCAAATGTGAAACACCGGTTGCCTGTGCTCGGTTGCCCAAGCAGCATGTCTCAATCTCGGCACATCAACGAGCACGTGATCTGTGGCTTGTGTAAAAGAAAGGCAAACAAAAGTTTATTATTGGCATTTGAATCAGTGTGAAGCTGGATAGCGCAGAAAGTTCAGCAAAACAACACCTAGGGAGCTCCAGTTCAGGATTAATTCTGGGGTGTACTCTCCTAGCATCCTCTTAAAATGAGGTACAAACCGAGCTTGGCAGCGGAGGTTATATTAAACAAAATGTTGACTGTCTAAGATGGATTGCGCGTTCAAAATGGCTAAGGAGACCTGTCTATCTTTTGGGGACTTTGTGAGTGATAAAGTATCATTTTAAACGCTACTTCTATCGATATATAACATATGATTGGATAGATGTTTTCCTTGGATCAGGAAGGTTATCTTTCCTCTGGGTTTCCGGTTGATACCACAGGGGTCTGTGGTATTTAAGCGCCTGTATCAAAACTTCTCTCTCTCTCCTCGTCTCCCCCTCCTCTCATCCTCTCTCTTGCTTCTCTGGCTCTCGGGACGTGCTACAACATGGGTTAGACCTTTATGTCTACTTCTGGCTTTGCGAAGCCCATCACACATAGTAGTAACCTTAGTCTATTGGATCTACTCTAATAACCATAGTCTTCTATGTAAACATCTTCTTTATGTATAGGCTAGTTATGCTATATTATGCCATATGTACTTCTGTTTCAATGTATATTGTACTTCCATGTGTAAATGTTCTCATGTGCTTTTATTAAAAGTCCCATTAATGTTATGAATTCAAACTCGTAGTGGGGTTGTTAATTCAACCTAATTAAATATATATGTAAGGCGTTATATTTCCGGATTTGCCTGGGGAGTTGTCTGCCTGTTTAAGTTTTCGCTTGGTTCCCGTAAGGGGGCCTTTGATATTTAAGGCTGATTTGAATACGTTTCTCTCTCCTTTTCCTGTTGCTCGGGAATAAATTAAAGAAATTCATTAAAGAAGAATAATGTAAATTGTATTAGTTACTTCCTTTTTAACTAGATAAGTTAAATTAGGAAAATTTAAACCAATGAAAGACAGGAGTATGGAAATGATGGAAGAGTTATTTCCAAGTTGTTCTATTTTTCGATTTACTCCTCTGTTAATTTTCTTATCTGCATTCTATTTCAGTTTTCATTAGCTTTCTCATTTAATATGATATTTTTTTATATTAAAAACTTAAATATTGCACCGCGGAGGGTGCATAATATTTGTAGTTTATTAAAAAACATAAAAATTGAAAACACAAATTGTTGGTCGTGAATTGGCTTTTAAACATGTGGCCGTTATTTTCGGCATTTGCTTGGGGAGTTGTCTTGCCGTTTAGTTTCGCTGGTTTCGCTAGGGTTTGATATATTAGCAAGTGATTTGAAGTTCTCCTCTCTTCTTTTTCTGTTTGCTCGACTACGAGACAATATGGTTAGACTTGGTCTACCCTCTCTTGTTTGGGGCTCAGCCCCTTACATTACTGTAAGTGATCATTACAGCACGGACTATTCTAAGTCTCATGTCTGTTGCTTTTATGTTTATCCTTTTACGAGTAACTTTGTATTACTTATGTATGTATGTTTCATGTACGCCGCTATGTATTATGTACCCTGTTTATTCTGTGCTGTATATAAAGTGTTTTGTCTATCAAACTTTGTCGGAGTTTATCCTCAAGTATTATACCTTGAATCTTACAACTGGTGACCCAACGTGCATGAAAGCGTTTTGTGCAAGGCTTTGTTTCACATTTGGAACTTTTAATCTATATATATAACTTTATATTACTTATTATATATATATATTTATCATATATATTATAATATATATAACTTTATATACATATATTAACTTTACATATATATATATATAATATATAACTTGAACCTTACAACTCGATTAAGTGAACCATCTTAAACGCCGGAATTAACCATTTACCAGACTATTTGCAGGATAACCATTAACCCTTTACCAGACATTAGCCAAAAATAACCCATTTTCAAGAGAATACTCAAAGAATATGTGAAATAAAGCGAATTAATCCGACAATGTGAATTTGATATATTGAAAAAACAAATGATGTTTACAAATGCTTTATTTATATTAATACTTGGAGTGTATTATGAACAATTTTGATATATTAATATACCCTTTTTATACAATTATACACTTTTTTTAAACAATTTACATCAGACTCTTTGAGTCTTATTAAACTGTATTCTTCTGATTTTTAAAATTAAAAATAAATTGATTTTATTTTTTAAATAAGATCATTTATTTTTAATACAGATAACGCATTTTTTGAACAAATTCAACTTTGACTACAGGTTCCTGTTTGCGCATTCTTCTTCTAACGGTCATTTCATCCCGTTTTTGTTGTGAAGACCGATCTATTACCTACGGTCATACAGATATTCCGAGGGACCTCACGACAGTGAGGGGGGGGGGCGATGTGCAGTTAAAACCGTTGAGAGGAAGGCCCCGAAACCGTGCACATTCTCTCCTGATGATCCCAAGCATTTGTAAACATCATTTGTTTTTTCAATATATCAAATTCACTCAGAGAATACACCAAGGCATAAAATAACTCCAGCTGCGTTGGCATGCCGTAAAACTCAATCAATCATTTCTCGATCAATGTTTATGACCGAAAGACAATAAAGATTTAACGAGTCAGCACTCTCACTTAATTTTTTTTCCATGTCTGTCTTACCAATCAAGGGTGATGACCTCAGTCTCTTCTGGTGGATTAAGCATTGGCAGGAAAAGAGGAGATTAATTACTACTATTTCCAAGAACATTAATCTGAATTGAACTCAAACAGTCTCAACTGGAAATTGAACTCGGATCACTGGTTTCATTTTAGGTAATTTAAAAAATTAGCCCAAATGCCTATCCACAGGTATATATATACTGTTATATATATATAATATATATA
>JALAJA010000056.1:55000-75000 GCA_023376005.1 Doryteuthis pealeii
AGTTGATATGGAGGATAAGCTGTCACCCAAGCAGCAAGTCCTTCCTCTCCACACTTCCATTGTAGTCCAAAGGAGAGGTAATAAAAAACAAAACAAAAAAATAAAAAAACAATGCAGTTTGGCAATTATAGTGTCACAGTAGTTGCTGGATACCGCTGAAGTGTGGAGAGGAAGGACCTGCTGCTTGGTTGACAGCTTATCCTCCATATCGACTCGCCTAGGCTACGTAGTTCCACTTGATTTTTGTCTCTAATAGAGTTTAACAAAGCACACACACACACACACACACACATATATATATATATATTGTCTGTTTATAATATATATATATGTGTGTGTGTGTGAGAGAGAGAGAGAGTGTATATATATATATATATATATATATATATATATATATGATGTTAATTTGGGTTGAAACAAAAGTCTGGATAGCTCGAAAGTTCAGCATTACACCACCTGTTTTTTTACCTTTCCTTTGGACTACGATGGCAGTGTGGAGAGGAAGTACGTGCTGCTTGGGTGACAGCTTATCCTCCATATCAACTCGCCTAGGCTAAGTAGTTCCACTTGTTCTTGGTCTCTAATAGAGTTTAACAAAGCACACACAGACACACACACATATATATATATTCTGTATTTATAATATATATATATATATATATATATATATATATGTGTGTGTGTGTCTGTGTCTGTATGTGTATGTGAGTGTGTGTATATATATATATGTGCGTGTGTGTGGTTTGCTCTGTCATTACAAGTTAACTCAACTTTGCCGGGGGGTGGATGGGATTGGATGCAAGCTATCGACGTCCTCATCTTCATCGGAATCGCCAAAATCCAGAGAGTCCATCCTCTTCCCGTTATTGATCTTCCTCGTCTCATCGAAAACCAATCATTAAGAGATAAGAAAATCGATGAGACGTAAAATCGGATTTTCACCTGCCCGCCAGTGATTGGGAAACTTCAAAGACGTTTTTTTTTCTTACCTTACCGCCTCCTCTAGCATGCTAATACGAAGATACCTTATTAGACCAAAAATGCCTTTCTTATATATTTTTTACTTACGTATTGCTTATACAAGGTAGATAAGTATATATATATATATATATATATATATATATATATATATATATATATAATCTGCTTTCGAATGCCTATTGGATGATACATACGTAGGCGTAGATGGGAGCGGTCTGTGCAGACAATTTATTGCTGTAAACTATTTTACATTTTGACCAAAAATGACTTTCATTACTCCTGTTTCAATTCTTACGGCGTATACCCGCGTGTAAGTTGATGTCTTCAGACAAGGATTAAAACTGATAATACATCTTTCTAGTTCCAGCTCATACCTTTTAGTCCTAATCAATATATCTTATCTATCTATTCTATCTCTATATAGTATGATATATATGTGTGTTGTTGTGTGTGTGTGTGGTGTGTGTGTGATTGTGTGTGTGTGTGTGTGAATTTGATATATTGAAAAAACAAAAGATGTTTACAAAAGCATGGGATCATCAGGAGAGAATGTGCACATTATCTCCTGATGATCCCACATAGAAAAAAGATAGATAGATAGATAGAGATAGATAGATAGATCGATGATAAAAGGGTATTGATGTTTACCACCTCTGAAGATATTTATCCATAAACACACGGATTTACCTACACTTATTGGTACTTATTAATAGTAGGATGCATTACGAACAATTTTGATATTTTAATATACACTTTTATATAATTATACACTTTTTTAAAATATTTACATCAGGCTCTTTTGAGTCTTATTATAAACTATAATGCTTCTGATTAAAAAAAAAAATTCATTTTATTTTAAATAAAATTCATTTTATTTTTTAATACATACACGCATTTTTTGAAAACATTCCAACTTTTGACTAACCCAGAGTTGTTTGCGCATTCTTCTTCTAACGGTCATTTCATCCCGTCTTATTTTTTGTGAAGACCGATCCACATCGGTCGCATACAGATATTACCTTCACACAGTGAGGGGGGGCGCATGTTGTTTTAAACCGTTGGAGGGAAGGCCGAAACGTTTGCACATTCTCTCCTGATGATCCCATGCATTGTAAACATCTTTTGTTTCATATATATCAAATTCACACTGTCGGATTAAGTTCCATTATATATATATATATATATATATATATATATATATATATTATATATATTATATTGAACTCTGTCACTATCTCTGTCTCTCTATGGAAATCTATCTGCCGGAGCATTTGAAAATGATTTCTACCCAATATATCTAACTGCCACCCTTTGATTTATATATATGTAGCATATATGCGTTTCCCTAATATAAAAGTAAACAGTCGTCGGGGCGGCCAATGTCGTTATCGGCCAGACTGCGAGGGAGTCTATCCCTTTTCACTGGCGCTAAACCAAGCACATTAATTCAGCATCTGAGGTGGAGCGCCATACCTACCACCAGCTCCTCCACTTTACCACACCTTGGCTAGTTCATAAATCAAGCGTGGGAATTAAGCAACACAATCCATTCATGGTTTAACTAGATCTGTTTAAAAAAAGGCATATTTGATGGGAAAAACAGTTTTGCTGAGTGTGGAGTACCCTTTCATTGCCATTACTCCCAGGTCCACTCTGAACCGGAGTGGTAGTACTTGTGGTAATTTTCACCTTTAGGGGTAAAATTCCTAGCATAAAATTGCATCGTGCCCATTATCTGAAATGAACTTAATTGTTTTGAGAACACATTTTATGATATTTTATGTTAAGCATTCAGTTGTATTGTTTCGAAACGATTCTAAGATATCAAAATATTCCAACAAAGGTTCCATCATTGGATTTTTTTTTTATTGAAATCAATTAGCCATCCTGTTTCCTCAATATAGCTTAACTGTTCTGTGAAAACAGACGGAAAATTGCATTTAGTGCAGATATTTGATTGATGGGTGAACTGTGTTTGAGGCACTTGGGCGTAGGCGTTATCTGATTTCCAGACACACAGACAAGAATCTTCCTGGTACTTCTGCACACAGAAAGGGCATCTCGTGCCTTCCAGTTCTCTGGGTATTGGCACGACGCTTGAAGCTTTGCTGCCCTTTTACTTTCTGATTGGCATTCCTCAATTTCTCGCAGGTCAGCTTCAGGTCGACTCCAGCTTTGTCGATTTTTATTGGTGTAAATTATGCGGGGTTAAGTAATTGACGAGGTGTGAATGGCGCTCAGTCCTTCGATTTGAGTTTTCGCCTTAAGAATCTATTAAGCAATTAGACTAAGACAAAAAACAACAACGTTCTATGTGAGCATATGTACGTTACATTTTATTTTTGGTTCTTGTTTCTTTTTTTTATTCTACGCGCTGACCAAACCGGTTGGTTATTTTTTGCCGAATTACGTTTTGTTATAGTTAATTATTTTATATATATATATAATATGTATATATATATAATATATATATATATATATATATATAAATTTGTTTATTTAATTATTATATATAAAAAAATTTTGTTATATTAATTATTATTATATATATATATATATATATATATATATATATATATATATATACTATATGTATATATACAATTTCTATTTCATGCCTGAGCGGGGAATTGTTGTTTTTATAGTAGTAAAAAGGGGAAAAAATAATAATAAATTCCTTTATGGAGAAAAAAGAAAACATTTAGAGAAAATAAATTTGAAGAAAAGAATGATTTCAAACGTCAATTTAACAACTCACCGGATTTCACGGACCCACACGATCTCTACCGAGTTTGAAATCTTAACGGAAGATTACGATCACTTTCTAAATTTCATATCTCATCTAACTCAACGTCATTAGAACCAGTGACTTTAAAAAAACACAGATGGAACATGTTCAACTTTAAATAAATTCTCTGAAGATGGATATTGTCCGAAATTAAGAATACTTCAATAATATGTTTTTCAACATGAATCTGCATTATTTTGCCTTCAAAAAAGAAAAAAATATATCATATATATATATATATATATATATATATATATATATATATATATATATATACTGTTGACATCCTACTAAAGACGATGGCCTAGTGACCATTTTTAAAAATCTGCAACTGTGTGTGGCTGGGCAAAAACCATTCTTGAATGCAATCTCTGGTGCAGTGACTGTAAACAAACAGTGATGCTTGCTGGAGTTGTTTTGTCTCTCCTTCCTTTTGCTCTCTTTCTGCAGCAGCTACTTCCTCTTCATTCATCCTTTTTCGTTCTGTGTCTGACGAGGAGGCGCCAGGTAGCACGGTCTGTGCACCAAGCCTCCAATGAGTTAGTGTTAATGTGGAATGTCTTCATATTTTCTCATGCAGACATCTTTAAAGCGCAGCGCGTGGTCTCCCTACCAGTCAGGTGCTTCTGCTAATTCGCCATACAACTAGGTCTTTGGGGATGCGGCCTTTGTCCATCTCCTGACGTGACCAAGCCAATGTAGGCGTCTCTCGCAAATGATGTCGGGCATGCGGTTCATGTTTGCTTATTCCAACACTTTTGTGTTGTGACACTTTGTCCTGCCAACGTATGCGTAGCCTATATATATATATATATTATATATAAATATATAATATATACATATAGAAAGAGAAAGAGAGAGAGAGAGAGAGAGAGCAGAGAGAGGGAAGAGAAAGGAGAAGAGGAAGGAGAGGAGAGAAAGGAAGAAGAATATAAAGAAAAGAAGAAGAAGAATTCAAGAGAGACGAAGAAAGATCAGAAGAAGAGAAGAAGAGAATTCAAAGAAGAAGGAAGAAGAATTCAAAGAATTCAAAGAATTTCAGAAGAAGAAGAGAAAAGAAGAAGAAGAAAGAAGAAGAAGAAGAAGAAGAAGAGAAGAAGAAAGAAGAAGAATTGAAAGAAGAAGAAGAAGAAAGAATTGGGAAGAAGAGAAGAATTGAAAGAAGAAGTAGAAGAAGAATTTGAAAAGAAGAAGAGAAGAAGAAGAAGAAGAAGAAGAAGAAGAAGACTGAAAGAAGAAGAAGAAGAAGAAGAATTGAAAGAATTATAATAATAATAATAAATAATAATTAATAATAATAATAATAATAAGAAGAAGAAGAAGAAGAAGAAGAGACGAAGAAGAAGAAGAATTGGAAAGAAGAAGAATTGAAAGAAGAAGAATTGAAAGAAGAAGAATTGAAAAAGAAACGGATTAGAAAGAAAAAGAAGAAAGAAGTTGACACGGCTAGTTCCTCGATATTTTGGGGTTGCACCTCATTTGCCAATAAATTTGCAACTTAAAGAAAATGGTTGTTTTTATCAACTTTAACGAGCGTTGGGTTTTGAGCCTAATTAAAAGAAATGATCTCTTCAATAATAAAAAGATGTCAATTGAAACTAAGTAAATTGATTACAAGAATGTCTTTCGTCAACCACCCCCTCCCAAAAAAGACGGTTAATGGGCGGGGGGTTCTATGTCAACTGTCTGCAAATTTATTCTGCAACAGTTAACAGAGTATAAATAAAAACAAAAATATACGGAGAGACAATAAAGATGTTAAAGCGCCAGGATATTTAAAAATGAATTAAAAGTTGAATTCAGAATTCTTACATTAACAATTACAAAACACACACGCACACATTCATATATATATTATATATAATATATTAATATATATTATATATATATATATATATATATAATAAGATTTGTGGCTGTTTTTTTAATTTTATTTTTTTTCAGAAGCATTGGTGAATAAATATTTATATTTTTGCTTGAAGGCAATTACAATGCGGTATATCGCATAAAATTCGATAATTATAGAAGATAAATAACATTGACAAGTGAATCTGCAAAGAATTACCCGGCGTGTAGAACATCCGTACAGCAGCTGTTTCGACTTTTTAAGTCTCATCAGCGATGTATACTAACGATCTCCTCGACAGAAATATTTTACTTACACTTCTGTCGGAGGGAGATCGTTTCAGTTTTATTACAAAATTTGTGGTTCCGTTTTTTTCTGGGTCACCCTGTAATATTTGTTATTCAACTAGGGGGGGTAGGCTAGATTAGGTTGGAGTTTAGGCGTTAGTTTAACATGGGAAATAAATAATTTGGATTTTTTTTTCTGGTCACCGTGTAATATTATGTTATTCAACTAGGGGGGGTTAGGGCTAGGTTAGGCTTGGAGTTTAGGGTTAGTTTAATGGGAAAGTAAATATTGGATTCTGTTTTTCTGGGTCACGTGTAATATGTTACTCAACTAGATGTAGGGCTAGGGTTAGGGTTGGGGTTTAGGGTTAGGGTTAGGGTTGGAGTTTAGCGTTAGGTTTAGGGTGTGGAGTTTAGGCGTTAGTTTAATGGGAAAATAAATAATTGGGTTCTGTTTTTTCTGGGTCACCCTGTAAATCATTTACTCAACTAAGGGGTTAGGTTAGGGTTTAGGGTTGGAGTTTAGGGTTGGAGTCTAGGTTAGGGTTAGGGTTGGGGTTTAGGGTTAGTTTTATGGGAAAATAAATAATTTGGGTTCTGTTCTTTTTTCTGGGTCACCCTGTAATATCATGTTACTCACTAGTGGGGTTAGGGTTAGGTGGGTTTATGCTACTCAACTAAGAAATAACGCGAATTCATATTTTCCGGGGTCGACTGTCATTTAGCAAGCAGATTCACCAGAGAAATCTCAACGGTGCGAAAATACGGCAGCGAGCGATTGACGCAATCTCTGATCACCAATTTTCACCAATATGATCTATTTCCGAGCCCCTGGCTCGAGCAGCCTCATCATGTGACATTAATGGCGTGCAAAGGGCTTGCAAGGTCGCGCCATTTTTGTTAGGGGCGCGCGGTATAAATTACAAAACTGGTCAGATATCCGGAACAGGGAACTGCCAATTGGACCCATTTGGAGGAACAATAAACTCGTGGAGTGGCAGGTATCATTTGCTAAAATGGACGGGGAGAGGGAAGTGATCATGATGTTACTTCCCCGAACTCTGATACCTACACGGATATTGGATTAAATATAGTAAATGTTACCGAATGCTGACACGTGTTTAAATGCATATGTATGTATAAGATTACTAACAACAACATATATCTATCCTATCTATCTATCTATCTATCTATCTATATATATATATATATATATATAAATATATATATATTATATGAATTTATCCAAAACTTGTTAGTGAGGGATGATTCTATATGTGATTTCTAAGACACACTGTATTATTATTGTTATGATCCAGTATGTATAAATACAGCGAATCTTTAAATCACTGAAGAGAGCTCAATGTATTATAAACTTTTTAGATTATATACAGAGCAATATAATCTTTAAAGGAAGGAAAACTCAACACCGTAATTCCATAATAAATTTATTTTCGACCAAATTGGGGCCCAAAGTTAGTGATTTAATACAGCTCCCCAAATTTACGTCTCATCAGATGGGTCTCAATTCACCAATGGATTTGCACATCACAAAAAAAAAACCAAAAAGCTGAATTTAAAACAATAAATAAATTCAAAACAAAAACAAAAAAATATTAAAAAATATCTTAACAGTATAGATTGTTACCATAGAAACAGGAAGTGAATGACGAAAAAAAGAGATACATCTTCAAGGTTGGCTTCTTAAGGTGTTCAGACAGACAAAAAAGTGACATTTATTTTATAATATATATATATATATATATATATATATATATATTATATATATATTATATAATAAATATATATATATATGAGTATAGATAAAAGGATATAGAAAACAACACAATATGTTCTGTAAAGTGAAAAAATGTTATATCATATTCATAGCTAATATTGAACAATATTTCGATTTATAAAATCATCTTTCAGAGCTTGTTTTATACTCCGGACTTATCAATAGGCGAGACGAAAAATAATTACTATTTTCCGTATCCGCTATGATAAGACGGAGTATAAACAAGCTCTGAAGACGATTTTTATAAATCGAAATATTGTTCAATATTAGCTATGAATATGATATAAAATCTTTTCACTTAACAGCATATTATGTTGTTTTCATATTCCTTTTATCTATACTCAACCGTCGGATTCATTCCTTTCTCTTACTATATATAAATATTATATATATATATTATATATATAATATATATATATAATATATAACAAAGAATTTACAACCATAGACTTTCATTTTCGAACAGAAATATTCTACACACACAACACTATCCACACATATATGAACTGAAAGATATGACATTTCGCCCGATGTGAGCTGGGAGATCTGAAAGTTGCACACGCTTACAGCAAAACATCTAAAGATGCCTTCTTTGTCTCCAAGAAAAAATTTTTATTAATTATTACTCATCTATTCACAACAGCCCCTACTAAAAAAAAAATCGGACATCCTATCAAAATGCCGACATGAAAATAAAACCTGCTATTACACTTCGATCCATATACATAACCCACACACACGCTTCTACCCATTATATATATATATATTATTATAATTGAGATTGTGTGTTTTTCTGTCTGTAACCGAAACTATATCCACTACCAAGTCACAACTCCCTTAATACCTTTACGTCAAATATCCATGGTTTCATTCTTTTAAACCATCAATTATTATAATAAAATTGTACCATTTATTTAATACTGTTGACCATATCTACATATAATAACGTGATTGTATGTTATATATACAACAACATAGTGCATACAGTATGCACGGGAAGCTTATTTGCATATTGATATTTAAAATTTGATTTTAATAAATATGTGCTTGGTATTATTGATTCTTAATTGTTTGGTTTTATCTTAATGTATATGAGCAAAAATCTCGGAGATAAATCTAAAAGAAATATTACAAGAAGAAATAACTTGTAATTTATTCTTTACTTCTCATGTTACACTTAATAGTTAAATAAAAAAAAATACAACAGAGGGGCTATAATCAAAAAATAGAACAACTGAAACTTACTCTTCCACCACTTCGCTTCTTTCATTTACTAAATTTTTCTAATTCTAACTATTTAGTTAACATGAGAGTAAAGAATAAAATTACAAGTTATTTCTTTCTTGTAAATAAATTTTCTTTAAGAGTTTATCTCCGAGATTTTTGCTCATATACATTAAGATAAACCAAACAATTAGGAAATCAATAATACCAAGCACATATTTTATAAAATCAAATTTTAAATATCAATATGCGAAATAAGCCTTCCCGTGCATACTGTATGCCACTATGTTGTTGTATATATAAATACAATCACGTTATTAGTATGTAGATATGGTCAACAGTATTAATAATGTAAACAATTTTATAATAATTGATGGTTAAAAGAATGAAACCATGGATAATTTGACGTAAATAATTAAGGGAGTTGTGACTTGAGTAGTGATATAGTTTCGGTTACAGGACAGAAAACACACAATCTCAATTATAATAATATATATTATACTATAATTGGGTAGAAGCGGTGTGTGTGGGTTATGTATATGGATCGAAGTGTAATAGCAGGTGTTTATTTCATGTCGGCATTTTGATAGGATGCTCCGATTTTTTTTTTAGTAGGGGCTGTTGTGATAGATGAGTAATAATATAAATATAAAATTTTTCTTGGAGACAAAGAAGGCATCTTTTAGATGTTTTGCTGTAAGCGTGTGCAACTTTCAGAATCTCCCAGCTTCACATCGGGCGAAATGTCCATAGCTTTCAAGTTCCATATATGTAGTGGATAGTGTTGTGTGTGTAGAAATATTTCTGTTCGAAAATGAAATGTCTATGGTTGTAAATTCTTGTTAATATATATACTATATATATATTTTATATATATATATTATATATATTATATATATATAAGTTAGAGAAAGGAAATGAATCCGACGGTTGGGTATAGATAAAAGGATATGAAAACAACATAATATGCTGTATAAAGTGAAAAGATTTTATATCATATTCATAGCTATAATTGAACAATATTTCGATTTATAAAATCGTCTTCTAGAGCTTGTTTATTACTCCGGTCTTATCAATAGCGGAATACGGAAATAGTATTTATTTTCGTCCCGCTATTTTGATAAGTCCGGAGTATAAACAAGCCTGAAGATGATTTTTATAAATCGAAATATTGTTCAATATTAGCTATGAATATGATAAACAATTTTCACTTTAACAGCATATTGTGTTGTTTTACATATCCTTTTATCTATACTCATTATATATATATATATATATATTATATATATATTATATATATATTATATATATATATAATATATAATATTAAAATAAATGTCACTTTTTGTCTGTCTGAACACCTTAAGAAGCCAACCTTGAGATGTATCTCTTTTTTTCGTCATTCACTTCCTGTTTCTATGGTAACAATCCTATACTGTTAGATATTTTTATATTTTTTTTTTTGTTTGAATTTATTTATTTGTTTAAATTCAGCTTTTTGGTTTTTTTTTTGTGATGTGCAAATCCATTGGTGAATTGAGACCCATCTATGTAGACGTAAATTTGGGGAACTGTATTAAATCAACTTAGATTTATATAGGCCCCAAATTTTGGTCGAAATAAATTTATTATGGAATTACGGTGTTGAGTTCTTCCTTCCTTTCAAAGATTAATATTGCTCTGTATATAATCTAAAAAGTTTATAATACATTGAGCTCTCTTCAGTGATTAAAGATTCGCTGTATTTATACATACTGGATCATACAATAATAATACAGTGTGTCTTAGAAATCACATATAGAATCATCCCTCACTACAAAGTTTGGAAATCTCATATATTATATATATATATATATATATATATATGAATTAGTAAATAGATAGATAGGTAGATAGATAATAGATATATTTGGTTGTAAGTCAATCGTTATCATACAATGCAATTTAATCACGTTGTCCAGCATTCGGTAACATTTACATATAATCCAATATCCGTGTAGGTATCAGACGTTCCCGGGAAGTAACATTCATGATTCACTCCCTCTCCCCCGTTCCATTTTAGCAAATATACCTGCCACATCACACGAGTTTATGTTCTCCAAAAATGGGGTCGATGTCGGCAGTTCCCGTGTTCCGGATATCTGACCAGTTGTAATATACTGGCGCGCGCCCTAAAAAAAAATGGGGCGCGGAAAATAACCTTTGCAAGAAAACCCTTTGCACGCGCATTAATGTCACGAGATGAGAGCTGCTCGAGCCAGGGGCTCGAAATTAGATATATTGGTGAAAATTGGTGATCCAGACGAGATTGCGTCAATGCTCGCTGCCAGTATTTTCGCACCGAATATGAAGATTTCTCTGGTGAATCTGCTTGCGCTAAACTGAACAGTCGACCCGGAAAATATGGGAAATTCCCGGTTATATTCTTATGTAAAGAGGTAGCCATAAAACCCTAACCCTAACCTAACCCCGACTAAGATTGAGGTAAACATGAAAAAAATTATTAACAAGGTGTGACCCAGAAAAAACAAGAACCCAACATTATTATTTGTCCATTAACACTAACCCTAAAGCCCCAACCCTAACCCTTAACCCTAGACTCCACCCATAAACCCAACCTAAACCCTACACCCTAACCCCCGTTAGATTGAGTAACATGATATTAAAGGTGTGACCCAGAAAACAGAACCCAAATTATTTAATTTTTCCCATTAAAACTAACCGCTAAACTCCACCCTTAACCCCTAACCCTAAACTCAACCCTAAACCCTAACCTCTAAACCCCAACCCCTAACCTAGGCCCTAGAACACCTTAGTGAGTAACAGTATTACTCGGGTGACCTCAGAAAAAAACAGATCCAAATATTTACTTTCCCATTAAACTAACCCTAAACTCAAGCCTAACCCTAGCCCTAACCCCCCCCCCTAGTTGAATACATAATATTACACGGTGACCCAGAAAAAAAAAACAGAATCCAAATTATTTACTTTCCCATTAACTAACCCTAAATCCAACCCTAATCCGTAGCCCTACCCCCCCTAGTTGAATAACATTAATATTGCACAGGGTGACCCAGAAAAAAGACGGAAACCCAAAATTGTGTGAATAAGAACTGAAACCGAATCTCCTCCGACAAGCAAAGTGTAAGTAAATATTTCTGTCGAGGGAGACCGTTAGCTATACATCGCTGATGAGACTTAATAAAGTCGAAACAGCTGCTGTAGGCGATGTTCTACACGCCGGGTAATTCTGGCAGAATTCATGTTGTCAATGTTATTTATCTCTATCTAAGTTATCGAATTTCATGGCGAATAACCGCATTGTAATTGCTTCAAGCAAAAATATATACATATTTATTCACCAATGCTTCTGAAAAAAAAATAAAATTAAAAAAACAGCCCAAATCTTTTATATATATATATATATTATATATAATATATATATTATATATATATATAATATATATATGAATTTCGAACCTGCGTGTGTGTTTGTAATTGTTAATCGTAAGAATCTGAATTCAACCTTTTTAATTCATTTTTAATATTCTGGCGCTTTAACATCTTCATAATGTCATCTCCGTATATTTTTGTTTTATTTATATACTCTTGTTAAACTGGTTGCATGAATAAATCTTGCAGACAGTTGACATAGAACCCCCGCCCATTAACGTCTTTTTTGGGGAGGGGGTGGGTGACGAAAGACATTCTTTTGTAATTCATTTACTTTAGTTTCAATTGACATCCTTTTTATTATTGAAGAGTCATTTCTTTAATTAGGGCTCAAATACCCAACGGCTCGTTAAAGTTTTGATATAAAAACAACCATTTTCTTTAAGTTGCAAATTTATTGCAAATGAGGTGCAACCCCAAAATATCGCAGGAAACTAGCCCTGTCAACTCTTTCTTCTTTCTTTCTTGAATCCGTCTCTTTTCAATTTTCTCTTCAATTCTTCTTCTTTCAAATTCTTCTTCTTTCAATTCTTACTTCTGCTTCGTCTTCTTCTTCTTCTTCTTCTTCTTCTTATATTATTATATTATTATAATTATTATTATTATTATTATTATCTCAATTCTTCTTCTTCTTCTTCTTCTTCAGTTCTTTCTTCTTCTTCTTCTTCTTCTCTTTTCTTTTCTTCTTTCAATTCTTCTTCTACTTCTTCTTTCAATTCTTCTTCTGCTCCAATTCTTCTTCTTCTTTCTTCTTTCAATTCTTCTTTCTTCTTCTTCTCTTCTTCTTCTTCTCCAGAAAGAATCAAAACTTATGCACAAAGGATCTCCACTGTAAAGATGCTTTCAACTACACGAATCGTAATTGATAATACTAGTACAAGTCTTTTCTTCTTCTTCTTCTTCTTTTTCTTCTTTTCTCTTCTTCTTCTTCTTCTTCTTCTTCTTTTTTCTTCTTCTTCTTCTTTCAATTCTTCTTCTTCTTCTTTAATTCTTCTTCTTCTTTTTCCTTCTCCCTCCCTCCTCTCTCTCCTCTCTCTCTCTCTCTCTCTTCTATATGTATATATATAATATATATATATATATATATATATATATATATAGCCTACGCATACGTTGGCAGGACAAAAGTGTCAAACACAAAAGTGGTGAATAAGCAAACATGAACTGCATGCCCACATCATCTGCGAGAGACGCCTACATTGGCTTGGTCACGTCAGGAGATGGACAAAGGCCGCATCCCCAAAGACCTAGTGTATGGCGAATTAGCAGAAGGCACCTGATCGGTAGGGAGACCACGCCTGCGCTTTAAAGATGTCTGCATGAGAAATATGAAGACATTCCACATTAACACTAACTCATTGGAGGCTTGTGCACAAGACCGTGCTACCTGGCGCCTCCTCGTCAGACACAGAACGAAAAGGAGTGAAAAGAGAGGAAAGTAGCTGCTGCAGAAAAGAGAGCCAAAAGGAAGGAGAGACAAAAGCAACTCCAGCAAGCATCACTGTTTGTTTACAGTCACTGCACCAGAGATTGCCATTCAAGAAATGGTTTGCCCAGCCACACACGCAGTTGCAGATTAAAAATGGTCACTACGCCATCGTTCTTAGTAGGATGCAACAATATATATATATATATATATATATTATATTATATATATATATATATATTATATATATTTTTTTTTTTTTTTGAAGGCAAAATAATGCAGATCATTGAAAACATATTTATGAAGTATTCTTAATTTTCGGACAATATCCATCTTCAGAGAATTTATTATAAAGTTGCATTGTCCATCTGTGTTTTTTTAAAGTCAACTTGGTTCTAATGACGTTGAGTGATGGAGATATGAAATTTAGAAGTGATCGTAATCTTCCGTTAAGATTTCAAACTCGGTAGGATCGTGTGGGTCCGTTGAAATCCGTGAGTTGTTAAATACGTTTGAAATCATTCTTTTCTTCAAATTTATTTCTCTAATGTTTTCTTTTTTCTCATAAAGGAATTTTATTATATTTTTCCCCTTTTAATACTATAAAACAACAATTCCCCGCTCATATTGAAATTTTATATATACATATATATATATATATATATATATATATATATATATATATATATAAATAATTAATAAACAAATTTTTTTATATAATAATAATTTATTGTTATATATATATATATATATATATATATATATATATATATAAAAATAATTAATATAACAAAACGTCTTCGGCATAAAATAACCCAACCGGGTTTGTCATGCCGTAGAATAAAAAAAAGAAACAAAAGAAACCAAAATAAATGATAACGTACATATCTCACAAGACGTTGTTGTTTTTTGTCTTAGTCTATGCTTAGATAATTCTAAGGCGAAAACTCAAATCGAAGGACTGAGCGCCATTCACACCTCGTCCAAATTGTACGTAACCCCGCAATTAATTACATCCAATAAAAATCGACAAAGCTGGAGTCGACCGTGAAGCTGACACTCGAGGAAATTGAGAATGCAATCAAGAAAGTAAAAGCCAGCAAAGCTTCAAGCGTCGATGGCAATACTCCAGAGAACTGGAAGCACGGAGATCCCCTTTCTGTGTGCAAAGTACCAGGAAGATTCTTGTCTGTGTGTCTGGAAATCAGATAACGCTACGCCAAGTCCTCAAACACAGTCACCATAATCAAATATCTGCATAAATGGCAATTTCCGTCTGTTTCACAGACATGTTAAGCTTATATTGAGGAACAGGACTGGCTAATTGGATTTCAATAAAAAAAAAATCAATGATGGAACCTGTTGGAATATTTTGGATATCTTAGAATCGTTTCGAAAACAATACAACTGAATGCTTTAACATAAAAATATCATAAAATGTGTTCTCAATAACAATTAAGTTCATTTCAGATAATGGGCACGTGCAATTTTATGCTAGGAATTTTAACCCCTAAAGGTGAAAATTACCACAAGTACTACCACTCCGGTTCAGAGTGGACCTGGGAGTAATGGCAATGAAAGGGTACTCCACACTCAGCAAAACTGTTTTTCCCATCAAATATGCCTTTTTTTAAACAGATCTAGTTAAACCATGAATGGGATTGTGTGCTCTAATTCCCCACTTGGATTTATAGACTAGCCAAGGTGTGGTAAAGTGAGGAGCTGGTGGTAGGTATGGCGCTCCACCTCAGATGCTGAATTAATGTGCTTGGTTTAGCGCCAGTGAAAAGGGGATAGACTCCCTCGCAGTCTGGCCGATAACGACATTAGGCCGCCCCGACGACTTTTACTTTTATATTAGGGAAACGCATATATGCATAATACTATATAAATCCAAAGGGTGGCAGTTAGATATATTGGTAGAAATCATTTTTCAAAATGCTCCGGCAGATAGATTTTACCATAGAGAGACAGAGATAGTGACAGAGTTCAATATATATATATATATATATATATATATATATATATATATATATATATATATATGGAACTTAATCCGACAGTGTGAATTTGATATATGAAAAAACAAAAGATGTTTACAAATGCATGGGATCATCAGGAGAGAATGTGCAAACCGTTTCGGGCCCTTCCTCCCAACGGTTTTAAAAAACAACATCGGCCCCCTCACTGATGTGAGGAATATCTGTATCGACCGCATGTGGATCGGTCTTCAACAAAAATAAGATGGGATGAAATGACCGTTAGAAGAAAGAATGCGCAAACAACTCTGCTAGTCAAAAGTTGGAATGTTTCAAAAAATGCGCTGTATGTATTAAAAATAAAATGAATTTTATTTAAAATAAATTTTTTTTTTAAATCAGAAGCATTATAGTTTATAATAAGACTCAAAAGAGCCTGATGTAAAATTATTTAAAAAAGTGTATAATTATATAAAAAGTGTATATTAAATATCAAAATTGTTCGTAATGCACTCCTACTATTAAATAAGTAACCAATAAGTGTAGGTAAATCCGTGGTGTTTATGGATAAATATCTTCAGAGGGGTAAACATCCATACCCTTTTTATCGATCTATCTATCTATCTATCTATCTATCTATCTATCTATTTTTCTATGTGGGATCATCAGGAGATAATGTGCACATTCTCTCCTGATGATCCCATGCATTTGTAAACATCTTTTGTTTTTTCAATATATCAAATTCACACACACACACACACACACACACACACACACATATATATATATATATAGATAGATAGATAGATAGATAGATATATTGATAGATAAAAGGGTATGAAAACACACAATGCTGTTAAAATGAAAATAAATTGAATTTAAATTATTTTCTGCTTCTCTCTCGATGAGTCCGGATTAAAAAAAGCTCTGATGATGATTTTTATAAATCAAAATATTGTTCAATATTAGCTATGAATATGATATAAAATATTTTCATTTTAACAGCATTGTGTGTTTTCATATCCTTTTATCTATACTTATACCGTCGGATTCATTTCCTTACTCTCTTTATATATATATATATATATATATATATATATATATATTATATATATATATTATGTTTAGAATTGATTTTCATAACTTCACTTAAAATGCTACTCAGAGGGACATCGATAGATAAACCCATAGAGAACCATAATAGTATAGAGACAGAGTTCATCAATATTATATATATATATATATATATATATATATATATATATATGTGTGTGTGTGTGTGTGTGTGTGTATGTGTGTGTACATATAAATATATAAGTATATATATATATGATTTGCTTAAGAAATAGTTTTCATTACGTTGATTTAAAATTGCTACTTAGATGGAGACGAAAATAGACAAACCCAGAGAGAGAGAGAGAGAGAGAGAGAGAGAACAGAGAGAGAGTGAGAGAGACAGAGAGAGAGACAGAGAGACAGAGACAGAGAGTGCAGAGAGACAGAGACTGAGAGAGACAGAGCTAGGAAGAAGTGAAGCTGCACATATTTCTTTTAATAAACTCCAATGCAACTCCCAGCGATGAAGCAATTTAATTTTCTTAATACCCATCTAGAAAAAAAGGGGGCGGGGTCTTTGAGTGACCCCTTACACCTGACCCGAATCCTCGATGTCCCCTGCAAAGACTCACTTCCTCCCCGGAAGTCGAAATCCCATTTTCTGTTCAAGTTTCCAGCGCAGGAACTTGCAATAAACTTCAATTTAACTTAAGGGTGGACACGAGCCACCCGAAAAGTGGAATTCCAGAAGGGGAATATTAAATCTAAGAAAACGTTTCCGAGAAGATGGGATATTAGCTTCGGTATGTTTAATGTTACATCTATGCAAAATTAGATTTAACCAAAAGGGATGTCCAATCTGACGAGTAATATTTACCCCCCCCCTCTATATTTAACATAATGGAACTTGAATAAAGGTTAAAATTATCTTCAAAATTTTTGGACCATTCAAAAGAAGAAACATAAAAAAAAAAAAAAATCCGGATGATTCTTTAAAATTCAGCTCACGGAAATAATAAAAATTATGAAAGAAAACAATGTTTACATTTTTGCACTGTTAAGTCAATTTGAAATTTAACGTAGCCAAATACAAGTTACGATGAGAAGATTTTAAAAAATTTCTATAAAAAATCAATTAAAAGTGTTACTAATAAGTAATATAATCAAAGTCAAATTTTCACGTAAATATCGATATTTAATTACACTAATAAGTAATATATCAAAGTCAAATTTTCACGAAATGTATTTAATTACATGTTGATGAAATTATGTTTAAAAGAGTTTTTTTGTAATCTATATTAGTGGAAACATTTTTACGAGGTATTACCCCCACCCACCCCCACCCCCGTATTTCATTTTAGGAAATCTGGAAAAAAAAAACCGATAAAAAACGATTTTAAATTTTTCCTATAAAGATAAGATTCTGAATAATTATATAAAAGGATTTCCTGAAAAAAATATTTTTCTTGGCAATTCAATTTTAAAAATAATAATTTTATGACATTTTTTTACCATATGACCTTTAGGCACCCCTTTTGCTTTGCTGATTCATAAGTACATTTTTTCATTTACACCGTTAACATCCGGTTGTTTGTTAACAGACGATTTTAGAGGGTTCTTTTAAATTATAAAACTAACCCCTAACCCTAACCCTAACCCGTGACAAACAACCGGATGTGGACCTTTTTTTTACTAAGATTTTTTACTAAAATAAAATATTAATATATATATTACACTAATTTTTTAAAAACAAAAATAGGGACATTTAAGGCATTCACAGGGGATATTTGAAGCCTAATATCTCCGCCAATTTGTCGAATTGGCCGCTTTCCTCGGTACACAGAAATCGACCAGAAAAGACAATAATGACCAGCCCAAACACAGAAAAGCAACCCAGAAGAAACAGCCGAGAAAGCAGATCAACAAGAAAAGACGGCGACCGAGTTAGAAGCATTAAGAATCATCACATCTCATCATATCTGTCTGTCTGTCTCTCACCAATTATATACACTCAGGTAAAAGGGGTATATAATACGTGAAGGGAACATGTGGGAAGGGCGTGGTGTAATGGTTAAACTCATGGCAAATGGTCTCGTCGCCACGAGTTCAAATCCTGGATGTGGTAATTGCATTTCACTTAGCGCTAATACCCTTTGGAAAGGTATCAATCCTACTCCCTCCAGCTATGGGTAAATAGTAGGGCAGACTGGGCTCTTTAACCAGTCTAGAGAAGGAAAACTCTGAATTCAAACCTGTTAAACTCCGCTTAAAAAATTGACCTTGTGTCACATCCTGCTCGTGGAGGGGTTGGTAAATATATACATAACACGTGAAGATGGGATATTAGCGTTGAGATCCACACACATCTATGCAAAAATGATATCACTCCATTCGAGTTTTTCGCACCTGCCGTAGCCGGTGGTTCACTAGAGGCTGAGTGAGAGCAAGTCTCCTCAGATCTCCAGGACTCTTCTGAGTATTCTGATAGATTGCAGTGTTCTGAATGGTTTCAATCCTTCCTCTGATTTCCAAACTTTCCAGAACCTCTTCCAATCCTTTGGAACTGTTCCAAGTGCACCAACTACAATTGGTATCACTTTGACTTTCATATTCCATAACTTTTTCAGTTCTCTGGCAAGGTCCAGATATTTGTCCATTTTTTCATTTTCCTTCAGCTTCACCCTGTGATATGCTAGCAATGAAAAATCCACCAGTTGACAAGTTCTTTCTTTTTTGTTTATTAACACTAGGTATGGTCTTCTTGCTGGGATAATGTGATCCGTTTTTATTTCAAAGTCCCAGAGAATTTTATGCGTTTCGATCTCAAGAACAGATTCTGGTTTATGCATATACCATTTTGTTGTATGGTCAAAATTTACTTAATTCCCAGTGGATTACTATTATTATTATTATTATTATTTTCTGTTTTGTTGTCTGTTGTATTAGTATTTTGAATCGTTAATTCTAAAGTTGCTGAGAAGGAAGTTGTTTCCATGTCTATATTTAGATATAAGTTCGTATTCTTTATTTGGAAAATTTTGTTTATTCTGGGAAAGGGCTTATGGCTATGTTTATCTTCGAGGCAAAAATTACATAGTATTTAAGTATGTTTTTAGGCGGTTTATAAACACTTGCATGTACACACACACACACACACACACA
>JALAJA010000056.1:77500-105000 GCA_023376005.1 Doryteuthis pealeii
TAGATCTCCTGGAAACGATTTGACGTCTCGCTTTTTCAGTCTTTATTTTTTGCTCCGAAGATTGTCTGAAACGGCTCGATCCATAATTTGGTCAGTATTAATCATTTCAATAGATGCAGTTCGTAGCACGTTTCACTTAACCTTAAACATTTATATTACTAGCAATATATGCACCCTCCGGGTGCAAGTATTTAAGTTTTAATGTATTAAATATTGTATTAAATTAGAAAGGCTAATGAAACTAAATAAGAATACAGATAAAAAGATTTGAAACAGAGGGAGTATAATAAAAAATGGAACAACTGAACTTACTCTTCCATCACTCTCGTCTTTAATTGTTATTTTTCTCATTTAAGTATTTAGTTATAAGAGGAAGTAAAGAATAAAATGACAGTTATTTTTTCTTGTTAATGGATTTCATTTTAAGATCATTGAAGAGATTGTTGCTTATATTCATTAAATAAAAACCAAACAGTTAGAAATCAATAATACTAAGCACTTATTTATTAAATTCGATTTTTTAATATTAATATGCAAATTAGCTTTACCCGTTCACACTGTAAACCGCTATTTGTTGTATATATAGATATAATTGCATGTTGTCAGTATGTAACATAGTTAACAGTATTATAATAGTAAGACAATTTAATTAATAATTGAGGTTTAGATAAAAATAAAATCATGGAGAATGTGATGTCAATAACTAAGAGAATTGTGATTGAGTAGGAATATAAGTTTCGGTTACAGACGAAAAACACACAATCTCATTATAAATAATATATATATATCTATTATAATGGAGATTGTGTGTTTAAATTATATATATATATATATATATACGTAGGTGGACACATACACACACCAAAAGTATAAATTTAAGTAGAAAAACATAGATGTCTCAGAACAAAAAAACAAATTACAAAACAGACACACACCTGATATATTCAAATAACATCTGATGAACTTTATCAAGACACCCAAATAAAAAAGAGTTATAAAAAAAGTTATAAAAAAAGTTATAAAAATTCAGCTAATGACTTTTATTTAGTAAACCACCCAAAAACAAAAACACCTGTTTAAAAAGAGTAATGTTAAAAATGAAATTCCATTTCCACTCCAACAAAACAGGAAGAGGTGGGGAATACTCATGTGTATGTTATATATTACACATGCATGTAAAATTCATTTTCATATTATCAATCAAAGCCTGAAGAATATACTTGAAGATCTGAAACACGTGGTTGCATATGTAAACAAAAAGAATTAAACATTTTTTTTCTGAGAACAAAATACATTTTGCGGACCTTCCTTTTTTTATAATAATTGAATTTTCTCCTGTTGGAACCAGAACAACATTAATATATTTATATATATATATATATATATATATATATATATATATATAACTTATGTATATAAGATTTTTTGGATATTTGTTTATTTTAGAAGCATTGTTGATAAAGTATATATTACATTTTTACTTGAAGGCATTACAATGCATGGAACGATTCGATACTTTTTCATGTTTTTCTTTTTTTTGTGTAAAATATCGTACAGACCGTTTTCGACCTTATTAAGTCTCATCAGCGATATATATAACGCTTTCCTCCGACAGAAATCGAAACGGGGACATCAGCAGGCATAGTCAAACACCATACGCCTTGCCACAGTACACAGCGAACAATCGCTGCGAAATTAACCTTGTCAAATGATACTTACAACGCCTCTACCATAATAGGTAAGGGGGGCGTTCAAGATAATAATAACAAACAGGCCTCATGCCTTCAAAGTCGAAACAGTCTGTACGATATTCTACACAACCGGGAGATTCTTTGCCGAGATTACAGTTGTCAAGTTCATTTTTCTATAGAAACGTATCGAATTGTATGGCGATACATGCATTGTAAGTGCCTTCAAGTAAAATTTAATATATTATATGTATATATATATAATGTTGTGTGCGTGTGTGCATGTGTGTGTGTGTGTGTGTGTGTGTGTTGTATTTGGGCAGCATTTTTTCATTTATACATGTAGAATTAAACAAAAAACACATTTGTTTAACAATTGTATTTTTGATCATTTTCAAGTTTCCTGGTTAACTTTTTAATATCTGGGGTGAAATTCGTGGATAAGTCCACCAAAGTTCAGGTGCCGAATACTTTCGGCACTTCGAAGTGCCATCATCAGGGTGGATGTGTTCCATGTTTTTTGATTAGTAAAAATTTGAATTTCTTCTACAGTGGTGTGTAGTTAAACAAGCACTTTTCTTATGAAACTGTCAAATTTATCTCCGAACACTCTGTAGATATATAAACTTTTAACATGAGACAAAAACTCGGCCTTTTGTTTTAAAAAACAAAGCAAGTGTCATTCGTTTAATTAATTTTGTCAGAACTTCTTCGGTAATTTACCCATTAACTAAGTGTAAATTGTAAGTAGAAAGGTGTAAAAATAAAAATTGAAAAAAAAAAATTAATAAAAAACTGTCAACACGCGATCGAACCCTTGATATTTCCTTATATGCATTAATACACCTTAGCATTGACAAACGAGCAGAGAATGTAAAAAAAACAACACAATATTCACCAGAAAAGGTGAGAATGCAAAAGTCTAAGGAGATGAAATTACCTTAGAAATAATGGGTGACATATATATATATATATATTATATATATATATATATATTATATATGTATGCCGTGTGTGTGTGTGATGTATATGTGTATGTGTGTGTGTGTATGTTCGTGTATATATATATATCCACACGAACATACACACCACACACATATATATATATGTACATATACATAGACACAGACAGAGACACTATACATATATATATATATATATATGTATATCTATATAGGTACACAATACACACGTGCACATACACACACACACACACATATATATACATACACTAATATACGCACGCACACACACACACACACACCACATATATATATATATATATATGTATATATATATATATATATATATAAGTATATAAGAACCCACACCACATATAATATAGAAACATACAAAGACTCATATATACATATATAATATAATACATATACATTTATATACATATATATATTTATACATTCGGATTTTCTATTTCCTGGGAGTCCATTTTATTTATATATATATTATATATTATATATTATATATATATATATGTATATATATATGAATACGCACAACTATATATATATACGCACCACATACATATATATGCACACATAGACATACAGACACATAGACACACACACACACCATATATATATAATATACATATATACATATAAACAGAAACAAGCATAGACAAATACACATATATGTAATGTATATATATATATAATATATATATATATAATAAGTGAACGCACTCTCATATATATATACGTATACATTATACATATATATACAGACACACACAACGCACACACCACACACACACACACACACACACATATACTATATATAATATATATATACAAATAGCACACATCATATTATGCACAAACATACATAGACACCACACATACCACATGTATATATATATATAATATAAACACAAAAATTACACACATCTACATATTTTATATTTATATATATATATATAGATATATATATATAAAACAGAAACAAGGATAGACCACACAACACACCGTCACAACATATATATATAATGAAGAATTTGAAAATTCTCCATATGAATATTACGAAATCAATATTTAACACATTTCACTCCATGGTGTAAGCGCCATCGGAACGTAAATCAAAATTTATTTCCTAAATAAAAATTCGCATAAGATGATGAGCCGATAATTATCTGCATTACGTGCCACTTAAACTTGAAAAATGAAAGTGAAATCCGACAATTATGTTGATATCAGGGAGCCTGGGAAATATATAGATTGGTTTGGTTTAGTTTGTTTTTTTTACGGCATATCAACCTCAGTGGGCATTTAATGCCCAACAAAGTTTTGTAATAATTTCATTCTTTAATGGATACAAATGTTGTTTATCAACACATGTTTTCTATTCAGCCTATATGATGATACCCTAACAGGTTACTACACTTCGGATCAGAGTGGGGACCAGGGAGTAATGCTGATGAAGGGGTGCTCCACAAACTGGAATCTCACGAATCAGATAGAGTTTAACGTCATTCTCAGGACATGTAGACCCTCAGTCACTGCCTTCTAGCACCCATATGATAAAAAGGGGTTGGGGCTTGCTGATGTATGTATTTTCATTTTCTTCACCTCAACCGTGTTGTCATGTTTGTCTAACCCTCCATTTAATAGATAATAGCTCTTTTTAACAACACCTAAAATTACATTCATCCCCCACTCTAATTACCGAAATATTCTAACGGAAAACATCACATTCTGCAAAGAAAAAAATAAAAAAAAACTCCAAATACTAGAAGCTTTATACATAAAACAATACAAACCATCCTTAGGAAAATATATTTCCAATGCAGTACACACATTTTAAAAATGCCTATAACCCTTTCTCATCAATTCTTCCTCCTTCCAGCCTCACATTAATATAATTTTTTAAAAAGAAACACATGTCCCTGATGATGGCACTCTCGAAGTGCCGAATTACTCGGGACAATGAACTTTGATGGTCTACATCACAAATTTCATACCCAAATATTAAAAGTTGGCCAGAACTTCGAAAAAATCACCAATAAAATTGTTAAACAGGAGATGTGTCTTTTATTTAATTCAACATGCACAAATGAAAAAAATGTTGCCCAAAACACATCCACACAATACACAAACAGACAGACAGACACACACAACACACCAACACACACACAGATATATATTATATATATATATATATATATCACATTGACCACGCCACCTAAAAGGATTATTGGCAGACATTGGAATTAAGTTACCTTTCGTGTCCCCTAATTCAAACGTCTTGGTTCTTTCTCTGATCCTTAACAGTTCATCCAATCTTTTTCAGGGCCTTTGGGAACAGTTGCACCAAGTCAATTGATATGACAGTCTTTAAGGTTTAATCAAACTACTGCATTTACGGAAATCTATAATGACATGAGTGTACAGTTCTATAGTGCATATATATATATATATATATATATATACTTTGTGTGGTACCAAGTTTCTTGTTACAAAGGTAATTCTATCCTATTCTCTACCAGTAGTTGTTGTAGAGTTTCAGGTTCCGTATGAGACCTCAATCTTTAAATTATTGGAAACAGAGCAAAGTTATTTGTGAATAAAAAGGCTTAAATACCAATCGGTATCGTGGTATCAAACTTTTCTATTATAATATAATGATAAAAGTTTTATAATAGAAAGTTTGCAGAAACACATCACATATCAAATATCGGACATATTCGTGCCAAAATAGATAATTCAATGCTGAGAAGACTATAGATCAGAAACACGTGTTCGCGATATGCTTAGATAATAATTAAAAATTTTTTTCTGAGGAACATAAATACATTTTGCGGACCCTCCTTTTTTATAAAATATTGAATTCCTCTCCGCCCGTTGAACCAGAACAACATTTTATATATATATATATATATATATATATATAATATATATAATTAAGTTGACTTAGCACCATGAATTCGCCATCCATGGCCAAAAGGTCACCCCATTTTAGAGATTTTACCCTAACCAGGGCTGCATTCGGATGTAGTTAGACAGCACCAATAGCACAGTGGTGAGCCATACAATCGGGTAAGCGCTGATATACCTATTGTGTATTAGCGTACTGCATTGGCTTTATATGATTAACCGTTTCTGTCTGTCTCCACGTAACTACTCACTTGTATTATCATGTTTACGCTTCGATTAATTTGCTCTTTAGGGAATATTTTATGTTGCTATTTAAAAGACTTTCCGTTCCTCTCTTGAATAGTTTCCCATTTATTTATCTCGTATGTGTTACCTTCTAACGAAGAATACCACACATCTCCAAATATATATATATATATATTATAATATATATATATTTATTATAATGGAGATTGTGTGTTTTTCCTGTCTGTAACCAAACTATATTACTACTCAAGTCACAATTCCCTAGTTATTAACGTCACATTCTCCATGATTCTATTTCTATTTAACTCAATTAATAATAAAAGCAGTTTGACATTATTAATATGTTGTCCTTACCTAATACTAATAACATGCAATTGTATTTAATATACAACAAAATACCAGTTTTTCAGAGTAAACGTAAAGCTAATTTTGCAATTTGATATTAACAAACTGATTTTAATAAAATATTACTTGTATTATTGATTTCTAATTGTTTGGTTTATCTAATGATATGAGTAAAATCTCTTTCAATAAATCCTAAAAATTCATTAACAAGAAGAAATAACTGAATTTTATTCTTTACTTCCTATTTTAACTAAATAGTTAAATTAGGAGAGAGGAGAGAAAACGAAAGTGATGAAAGTGTAAGTTTCAGTTGTTCTTTTTCCGAATTATACCCCTCCGTTTTCAAATCTTTTTATTTTGAATTCTTAATTAGTTTCATTAGCCTTCTGATTTAATCTAATATTTTATTATATTAAACTTAAATACTTGCACCCGGAGGGCATATATTTGCTAAGTATATTATATATATAATATATATATATATATATGTGTGTGTGTGTGTGTGGTGTGTGTGTGTGTGTGTGTATTTGGGCAGCTTCTTCATTTATCATGTAGAATTAAACAAAAGCACATCTCCTGTTTGAACAATTATTATTTTTGTTTTTCTCGAGTTTTCTGGCCAACTTTTTAATATTTGGGTGGATTCGGTTGATATAGTCCACCAAAGTTCAGGTCCGAGTAACTTTCCGGCATTTCGAAGTGCCATCAATCAGGTGTGATGTGTTTCCAGTTTTCTTAAAAATTATTAATGTGGAGGCTGGAAGGATGAAAAAGGTGTTATTGGGCGATTTTAAAATGGTGTGTACTGCATTGGATTAATTTTGTTTAAGGATGGTTGGTATTGTTTTATGTATAGAGCTTCTCATCATTCTGCTCTTCCAGCCTCCACATTATATAATTAAAAAAAAATTGGAACACATCACCACTGAATGAGGCAACTTTGAAGTGCCGAAAGTACTCGGGACCTGAACTTTGGTGACTTATCCCACGAATTCGCAACCAAATAATTAAAAAGTTGCAGAAAAACTCGAAAAGATTCAAAAATAAAATTTGTTAAACAGGAGATGTTGACTTTTTGTTTAATTCTACATGCCAATAAAATATAATATATATAATATATATATATATATATATATATATATTATATATATATTGTGTGTGTGTGTGGTGTGTGTGTGTGTGTGTGTGTGTTAATTATAAAGATTTTGAAGGAATTATCAAAAATGCAATATGTGTTGAATTTATTTAACTTTTGGGTTTTTTTTTTCAAACTAAATATTTTTCGGAAGTAAAATTCCTCTTCAGAGTTATTGAAGTACTAGGTGATTTTTTATGTACTTATCCACGGCGATATTGGTAATCATCCTGCTTGTTTAATAAATAGAATTCAACAATATTGCATTGTAAATTGCCTTCAAAATGTTTATATTACCATACACACAATGCTTCAAGTACTATTAAAAAAAACAACTTATTTCACTATGCCGGCAAGGCTTTATTTATAGTAAAATTAAAAGAATTTCGAATATTTTTCCACGCGCAGGAGAAGCCGAGCCGGTAAACATCACGGAATTAGCCGATTTAAAACATCACGGAAATTTTTCAATATACGGTGTTCAAACTTCTTAAACAAACAATGATTACAAATATCGCCGTGGGATAAGTACTATAAAAAAAAAAACACCTAGTACTTTCAATTAACTCTGGAAATGGATTTTACTCTCCGAAAATATTTTAGTTTTGAAAAAAAAAAAAAAAGTTAATAAATCAACACATATTGCATTCTAAAATTGCCTTTTTTTTTTTTTTCAAAACTAAATATTTTTCGGAAGTAAAGATTCCATCTCAGAGTTATTGAAAGTTACTAGGTGTCTTTTTTTTATAGTAACTTATCCCACGGGCGATATTGTAATATCTGTTGTTTAAGAAGTTGATGACACAGTATAGTTTGAAAAATTTTCCGGTGATGTTAAATCGCTAATTCCGTGATGTTTACCGGCTCGGCTTCTCCTGCGCGTGAAAATATTCGATAATTCTTTTAATTTTATCTATAATATAAGCCTTGCTTCGGCATAGGGATAAAGTTGTTTTTTTTAATAGTATCTTTGAAGCATTGTGTGTCATGTGTAATATAAACATTTGTTGAAGGAATTTACAATGCAATATCTGTTGAATTTATTTATTAAGAGAGATGATTACAATATCGCCGTGGGATAAGTTACTATAAAAAATCACCTAGAAAATACTTTCAATAACTCTGAAGATGGAATTTATTCCGAAAATATTTAGTTTTGAAAAAAAAAACCCAAAAGTTAATAATTCAACACATATTGCATGTAAATTGGCCTCAAAAATCTTTAATATTACACACACACACACACACACACAACACACAACACACACATATATATATATACTATTTATTATAGTATATATTATTAATAAATATATAATATATATTTATGCATGTAAGAATTAAACAAAAGTCACTGCTCCTGTTTAACAATTTTATTTTGAGCTTTTCGCAGTTTTTCTGGCCCAACTTTTTAATATTTGGGTGGAATTCGTGATAACGTCTCACCAAATTCGGTCCGAGTACTTTCGGGCACTCAAAGTGCCATCATAGGGGTGATGTGTTCAATTTTTTTTTTAATATATTAATGTGGAGGCTGGAAGGAGCAGAATTGATGAGAAAGCTCTATACATAAAACAATACAAACCATCCTTAAACAAAATTAATTTCCAATGCAGTACACACATTTAAAATGCCTTATAACACCTTTTCATCCTTCCAGCCTCCACATTAATCTAATTTTTTTAAAAACTGAACACATCACACGCTGAATGATGGCACTTCGAAAATGCCGAAAGTACTCGGGATCCTGAACTTTGGTGGACTTTGAACAATTCCACCCAAATATTAAAAGTTTGCCAGAAAACTCGAAAAATCAAAATAAAATTTGTTAAACAGGAGATGTTCTTTTGTTTAATTCTACATATGTATAAATGAAAAATGACTGCCCAAATACACACACACATCGACACACACGAGAACACACAGCACACACATATATACTATACTATATATATATATATATATATATACTCACAAATATATGCACCCTCCGGGTGCAAGTAATTTAGTTTAAAATATAACCTAAAATATTAGATTAAATCAGAAAGGCTAATGCGAACTAATTAGAATTTCAAGAAAATAAAAAGTTTGAAACGGAGGGGTTATAATCGGAAAATAGAACAAGCTGAAAACTTACTCATTTCCTATCACTTCCGTTTTTCAATGCTAAAATTTTCCTAATTTAAAAAACTATTTGTTAAATAGGAAGTAAAGTAAATAGAAATTACGAGTTATTTCTTCCTTGTTATGAAATTTTTTTAGGATTTATTGAAGAGATTTTTACTCTATTCATAGTAAACACATTAGAATCAATATCCAAGTACAATTTATAAAAATCAGTTTTTTTAATATCAAATGCAAATTAGCTTTACGTTTACTCTGAACTGGTATTTTGTTGTATTATAAATACAATTGCATGTTATTAGTATTTTAGGTAAGGACACAGTATTTAAATAATGTCAAACTGTTTTTATTATTAAATTGAGGTTTAAATAGAATAGAATCATGGAGAATGTGACGTAAATAACGTAAGGATATTGTGATTGAGTAGTATATAGTTTCGGGTTAAGACAGAAAAACACACAATCTCCATTATAAAAGGATATATATATATATATAGTTATGATATATATATAGTATTTGAGATGTGTGGGTTATCGCGTTAGAAGTGCACATCGAAGATAAATAAGATCGAAAGTATCAAAGAGGGAACCGGAAGTCTTTTAATAGCAACATAAGAAATAATTCCGCTAACAGACGCAATTACAGTTCGAGCGCAGAAACCTTGGATGTAATAAACAGCAAGTGTGGCTTACGTTGGAGACAGACAGAAACGGTTAATCCATATAATAGAGCCAATGCAGTACGCTAACACGATAGGTATATCGGCGTTACCCGATTGTATGCTCACCATGGTGTAGTGTTGGGGCTTGTAATAATCCACCGACTGCAGCCCTTGGTTAGGGGTCAAATCTCTCAATTGGCGTGACGCTCTGTTGGCCGTGGATGGCAATTCTGGTGCCTAGTATTGAATATATTATTAACTATAGTAATATAATATATATAGATATATATAATTGTTGTTCCTTGGGGTCAACGGAGGAGCGAATGTCAATGATTTTATAAAAAAAGTGAGGTCCGCAAAAATTGTATTTGTTTCTCAGAAAAAAGTTTTAATTATTTTGTATCTTACATTATGGCCGCACAACGGTGTTTCTGATCTATAGTCCTTCTTGCAGGCATTGAATTATATTTTGGCAAATATGTTCCGTATTTGATATGTTTGATGTGTTCTGCACTTTGTTATTAATAACTTTCTATTATATATAATAGGAATAATTTAACCACGATAGCCGATGGTATTCTAAGAGAAGCTCTTTTTATTTCACAATAACTTTTGCTCTGTTACAATAATTAAAATTGGGTCTCATACGGAACCTGAATCTACAAAAACAAACTAATCTGGTAGAGATAGGTATAGATATTACCTTGTAACAAGAACTGGTACCCCCGCTGTCCGCACACCAGAAGTTAATATATTATTAATATATTATATGCAGCTGTAAGAAACTGAGTAGCACTCATTCACTTAGAGTATCCGGTAAGATGCCAGTAGTTTGATTAAACCTTAAGAACTGTCATAATCAATTGTACTTTGGTGCAAACTGTTCCCAAAGGCGCCTGAAAAAGATTGGATGACTGTAAGATCAGAGAAAGAACCAAGACCGTTTGGAATTGGGGACACCGAAAGGTAATTAGAATTCCAATTCTGCCAATAATCCTTAGGTGGCCCGTGTCAATTGTAGTATATATATAGTATATTTAGTATATATATATCTGTGTGTGTGTTGTGTGTGAGTGTGGTCTGTCTGTCTGTTTGGTGTACTGGTGTTATGTTGGCAACATTTTTGTTTTTCATTTGGCCATAGTTTGAAATTAAATAAAAGAGAACAATCTGCCTGTTAACAAATTTTATTGGTGATTTTTCGAAGTTTTTACCTGCCAACTTTTTTAATATTGGGGTGAAATTTGTGGATTAGACCATCAAGAGTTCATGTCCGAGTAATTTCGGCACTTCGAAAGTGCCATCTATCAGGGGTGTGTCCAGTTTAAAAATTATATTATGTGAAGGTTGGAACGGACGAAGAATTGATGAGAAAGGTGTTATTAGCATTTCTTATAAAATGTTGTGTACTGCATGGAAATTAATTTTCCTTAAGGATGGTTTGTATTGTTTTAATGTATAAAGCTTCTAGTATTTTGGAGTTTTTGGTTTATTTTTTTTGTCTTTGTTGCAGAATATGTTGTTTTAATTTTCTCAGTTAGAATATTTCCGAGGGTAATTAGAGGTGGGGGGTCATGAAATGTAATTGTTAGGTGTTGTTAAAGAGCTATTATCCCTATATGGATGGTTAGGAACCAAAAACATGACAACGACGGTTGAGGTGAAGAAATGGAAAATACAAACTCAGCAAGCCCCAATCGCCCTGGCATTTTTTTTTTTTTTATTGTTTTTTTTTTTTTTTTTTTTTTTTTTATCATATGGTGCTAGAGAGGCAGTGACTCTGAGGTTCTTACCAAATGTTCCCTGAGAATGATTAACTCTATCTTTTCTCTCTCTCTCTTTCTTCCTGACTCGTAGAAGGATTCCAGTTTGGTGGGGAGCAAACCTACCCCTTCATTAGAGCAAATTATACCTGGTCCCCTGATCCGAGCTTCTGGGTAGTCACCCTGTTAGGGTATCATTATAGGCTCGAATNCTGCTTCAAAAATTCAACAAGAAGACGATTTGATTTTCATACCCAAGAATTGATTCCTGTAATATGTGGGTTGAAAACTTTCAGGCGGCAGAAGGAGTGATGACTTGATTCAAAGAAAGCGACAGGGTGAATTAAAAGGGAGCCTATCTTAACAACTCGAATCTTTCCAGCAACTTGGGATGCCAAACCATAAAAATAGTGACCGCCGCCCCCACCCCCGCCCCACCCCCCCCCCCCCCCCCGGCCCGCCAAAAAATAATGGGCTACAACCCCTTCCCCACAAAAAATTAGCTACAACCTTCCGCCTCCCCTACAAAAATATAATGCCTACAAACCCTTTCCCCCCCGAGGCAACAATGTTCATAAAATAATAATGCTTACAAACCCCTTACCCCCACAAAAAAAATTAATGCTAAACTTCCGCCCCAAAAAATAATGCTACAACCACACCTTCCACCCACAAAAATAATGCTACATACCTCCTTCCATTTACCCACAAAAATATATGGCTTAGCAACCCCTTTCCCCGCAACATAAAATATTTTATGCTACAATCCTTCCCTCACATAAAAAAGAATGTGGCTATACACAGGCACCCTCTTTCCCCGCAGCAAAAAATTAATGTGCTACACCTTCCCCACCCAACAAAGAAATTTAAATGCTAGCATACGGCTCCTTCCTCCCCAACAAAAAATAATGCTACAGAACGCCCTTTCCCCCCAAAAAAATTAATGCTACAACCCTTCCCCCCCACGACCGAAAAAAATGTATTGGTAAGGACCCTTCCCTTCGCTTGGCCACAAAACATATAATGCTTTATACATACGCCGTTCCCTCCCCACATAAAATATATGCTACAGGTATACGGGTCCTTCCGCCCGAGATAGAAAATAATGCTACAGTACGCCCTTTCTCCTAACCCCACAAAAAATAATGCTAGCGAGCGACCCTTCCGCCCCCACAAAAAATAAAGCTACAACCCTTCCACCCTCCCACAAAGAATAATGGGCTACACCCCTGGACGCGCCGTAGCTCAAATAATGCTTACAACGCACTTACCCCCCCACAAATGATAACTTTTGCTACAACCTGGTTTCTCCCACAAAAATAATGCTACAACCTTTTCCCCTCCCTTACTACAAAAATAATGCTATCAACCGCTTCACCCTCCCCACAAAAAATAACTTTGTGCTACAACGCCCTTACCCACCCCAAAAATTAATGCGGACAACACCTTCCCCAACTAACAAAGATAGATGTACAACCTCCTTCCCCCACTCGGGAGGAAAAATGATATGGCTAATACTACTCTCCTTTCACCCTCGTAACACAAAAAATAATGGCTACAACCCTTTCCCCTCCTCACGAATAAATAGTGATGTGGGCTACAGGGACCTCTTCCCCCCCACAAAAAATTATGGGTCTACACCCCTTCCCCCCAAAAAAACTAATGCTACAAAGACCCCTTTCAACTCCCAAACATACAAATAATGCGCTTACAACCCGCGTTTCATCTCCCTACTAAAAAAATACATATGGACATGGGATAATCCTCTCATAGTACCCCTTCTCCACCCCCAAAATAGATATAATGCTACATCTTTTAATCTGGCCCTTCCTCCCCCCACATAGAATAATGCTACTAGTACCACCTTCTCCCCCCATGAATAGGTGTCTTTTATTTGTATTTATGGTAAGCTTTATAGATAAAAATAATGTGCTTACTACCTTCCCTGCCTTCATCATAAACCAAATAATGTGCTTACAGATACTGCTCTTCTCCTCTCCAATACAAAATTCTATATCGTGTACGATATAACTCCGTTCCCTCTCCACACCATGGAAAATATAATGTTCTAGTAGATCCAGTCCCTCTTTCACCCCCCTCAGCAATTAAATAATGCTGTATACGCTCCTTCCCCCCACGAGATATAATTTATTGACTCGTCACACGTCCTTTTCTCACTCCCTTCTTGCACTATATAAAGATTTTGTTATACATCCACTTCCTGTAGGCATTCCCACTGAACCCAAAAGACAGGTTAGAATGACTGTCATCTTGCACACAACTCAACTCGTCCAACCACTCGGACAAAAATACTGCTATCATATCACTTCCCATCTCAATCTCTATACAAATAATAAATGTCTTTACATTACCTGCTTTCAATCTCACTTCCTCAAATATAAAATTTAATGTCTTACAATCTCCCTTTAGTTCTTGTTACATATAAAATACTGCTACACATCCGCTCTCTCGCCACACCCCACCAAAATAAAATTATGACTATACACACCCTTCCTCCCTATCAAATATAATGGACTACGCTCATTATCAAACCTTCCCCGGCTCAAAAAATATGTAATGCGCTTTTTTTACATTTACCCTTGGAACAGCCCACAAAATTGAATGGCTACGTACCTCGTTCGCCTCCCAAACAATATAGCTAAGCTGAAAACACTTGCCCACCCAGACAATAAAAGAAATAATCGCTCTACAACCGCTTCCCCCCCCACAAAAAATAATGCTAACAACCCGCTTCCCCCCCCACAAAAAATTTAAAATGGGCCGCGAGCATTTGGATACAGATCACCGAAATCCCCCATCTTCCCCCGCACCCCTCGAGTGGAACTAGGATAGATATAACATGCTGTTCCGACACCCTTCGCCACTTCCACAAAAAATATGCTACAACCCCTTCCCCCCCACAAAAAAATATATTGTTACATAGACCTTCCCACCCTCACAAAAATATGCTACAACCCCGGATTCCCCCGCCCACAAAAATATTGCTACAACCTCCTTCCCCCCCGACAAAAAAAGTAATGCTACAAACCTCCGGCCCTCTCCACCCACAAAAAATAATGCTACAACCTTCCCCACCCACAAAAATAATGCTCATACAAGTCCTTCACACGGCCGCCCCACAAAAATAATGCTACTAACCCCGTTCCCCCCACCCAAAAATTCACACCCTCCGCTGTAAGTCGCATTCCAAATAAAAAATAATGTACTTCAACCTGTCCCCAAAAATTAGCATCAGCTTCCCGCCCCCCACAAAAAATAGCTACAACCCATTACAAAAATTAGCTACGAAGACCCTTCCCCCTTACAAATTCAATTGCTCCCTTCCAAAAAATAACAACCCCCCACAAGAATAATTACAACCCTTCAAAAATAATGCTACAACCCCTCCCCACCACAAAAATAATGCTACAACCCCTCTCCCCCCCGACAAACAGAATTGCTAACTCCCCCCTGGAGATAATAAATATTAATGCTACTCACCCTTCCCCCCCACAAAAATAATCATACAACCCCTTCCGCCCCCCTACAAAAAATAAGATGCTAAGACCCCTTCCCCCCCCACAAAAAATATAATTGCTACTGACCGCCTTCCCCCCCCACAAAAATAAATGCTACAACCCTTCCTCCCCACAAAAAATAATGCTACAATCCCTCCCCCCCCACAAAAAAATATGCTACAACCCTTCCCCCCCCACAAAAAATAATGCTACAACCCCTTCCCCCCCCACAAAAAATAATGCTACAGACCCCTTCCCCCCCAACAGAAAAAATTATGCATCAACGCCCGCTTCCGCCCTATCAAAAAATTATGCGACGCAAACCCCTTCCTCCCCAGCCACTAAAAAATAATGCTACAACCACCTTCCCCCCCACAAAAAATATGCTACAACCCCTTCCCCCCCACAAAAATTACAACTTCCCCAATAATGGCTACAAACCCTTCCCCCCGCACAAACAAAAAAATATAATAGACGTACATGCCCCATTTCCCCCCGCCACAACACAAATATATTGCTACTATCTACAACCCTTCCCCCCCCACATCGAAAAATAATAATGTGCACCTCCACCACAAATGCAACCCCTTTCCCCCCCAACAAAAAATAATGCTCAACCCCCCCAAAAACTAGCAGACCCTTCCCCCCCACAAAAAATAATTGCTACATACCCCTCCTCACCACATAATAAAATAATTTGGTCTGCAGGTGACCCCTCCCCAACAAAAAATAATGCCTACAACGACCCTTCCCTATCCACCGACACCAAAAATAATGCTAACAACCCTTCCCCCCCACAAAAAATAAGCTACAACCCCTTCCCCCCCCAACCAAAAATTAATGCTATACATGACCCCTTCCCCCACAAAAATAATAATTGCGCTAGCAAACCCCTTCCCCCCCAAAAAAATGAATGCTACACCCAGCTTCTCCCCCCACACAAAAGATCAATTTGCGTACATACCCTTCCCCCAGAAAAAATAAAATGCTACACCCCTCCCCCACCAAAAAAATAATGTGCTACAACCCCCTTTCCCACCCCCACAAAAAAGTACTGCTAGCAACCCCTCCCCCACACAAAAAATTAGTGTCAACCCCTTCCCCCAGAAAAAATAATGTACACGCCCCTCACGCCCCACAAAATAATAATTGCTAAACCCCTCCCCCACAAAAATAATGCTACAACCGCCCCCCCACAGCAAATCAAATAAATGCTACATCTGCCCGTCCCCACAAAAAAATAATGCTACACATCTCACCCCCACAAAAAATTAATTGCACACAACCCCGGTCCCTCACAAAAAAATAGTGCTACAACGCCTTCCCCCAAAAAAAATATAATGTGACAGGCGGGTTAAACACCCTCCCCCAAAAAAATAATGCTACACGCACGCTCCCCCCACAAAAAAATTATGTCTACAGACGCCCTCCCCCACACAAAAAATATAATGCTACGAGCACATCCCCCACAAATAAAATAATGCTACACTGCCCTCCTCCACACAAAAAAATTAGTGTTACAACCTCGCCCCAAAGAAAATATTGACTAACAAAGTACTTCTACTCACCAGCAATAAGAAATATTGCTGACAAACCCCTATCCCTCAAAAATAATGCTGACAGACCCCCCCACAAAATAATGCTACAACCCTTCCCCACAGAAAAAATGCTACACAAAACCCTCCCCCGCCCACAAAAAATAATGCTACAACCCCCCTAAAAAAATAATGCTACAAACCTTCCCCTAAGACTAAGGAGCACTAAGGAACAACCAAAGGATCATTACCCAATATAAGGGACACCAAGAGCAACAAAGGATGTTTCACTAAGGATCAGCCGCTCTGCTTAAACACAAAGGAACTTCGGCTGGACAGTGCTCTTTTTTGAAGCCTAAAGGATGACCACACAAAAATTATAACAGAACAGCAGGAAGACGGAGACTATTGACGAGAGAAACAGTTCTTATTTGTAATGAGTAGCAATTGTTGTGTAGCATAATGGACCCGGGAACACCTATATTTGTGGCCTTGTTGCCAGACACACAAAGAAACCTTAAAAAATGTAGTATGATTCTCTGATATTAACTGGGTGGTTTTGAAGAATCGGCCCGAAAATAAAAATAAAATAAAAACTTAAACGAGATTTCGGCGACGTGCGGTCTACATTTAGACGAAAACCCCAGTATTCGTGACGGCCAGTCGTCTTTGATCAAAAAGGCCGTGAAACTCTATTTGACCAGAAAATTCGAAACAATCGAATGTTCTTTTCCTTCTAGAAAGACTTAGATGGTTCCAGAAAAAAATGATTCTAGATGATTCCTTTGAGATAGTATATAAGGAACCTGACTAGGAACCCGTGAGTTAGAGCGAGAGTTAGTCGAGGCAAGTTGGCCGGGCGGAGTCGTGCAGTCGAGTTGGTGCTGGAAAAGTTGAGATTTGGTAGCCGCCGAGTTCAGTCGCTCCCGTCGACTCTCCGAAGAAGAGATTTGTTATAGCTACGGTTCGTTTCGCCACTCATTCAGGAAGGCGCTGTCACGGCTCGCACTTCCTTTTCATCCACGCCAAGCGAGGAAAGAAAAATAAAAGTCCAGCTTTCTTTTTGTGTACCTGTGTTGGTTTTTTGATCCAGTGTACTACACCCCAGCGCTGTCGATTGATGCGGTATATAACATTTGGATCATCGCTGATGTCCTATACATGTGAACTTGTGTCACATCCTGGCCGTGGCAAACGACTTGGATATAAAATTATTTTTTGCTTTATCTCTTTACCTTTTGTTAGTGTAAAAATAAAGATTATTTATCATCTGATGACTCATACAAGGTGTGTCAAAAAAGTATCGACATTTTTTGTACTTTTTTGACACACATTGTATTCTGAAGAAAAAAAAAGTTCCATTCATTACTCATTTCTATTTTTGTAAATACACCTTTAAACTTGGTACTTTTTTGACACACCTTGTATTCTGAAAAAAATAACATTCCATTCATTCTTCATATCTATTTGGGTGAATACACCTTTAAACTTGGTACTTTTTTGACACACCTTGTATTCTGAAAAAAAAAGTTCCATTCATTATTCGTTTCTATTTTTGTAAATACACCTTTAAACTTGGTACTTTTTTGACACACCTTGTATTCTGAAAAAAATAACGTTCCATTCATTATTCATTTCTATTTTGGTAAATACACCTTTAAACTTGGTACTTTTTTGACACACCTTGTATTCTGAAGAAAAAAAGTTCCATTCATTATTCATTTCTATTTTGGTAAATACACCTTTAAACTTGGTACTTTTTTGACACACCTTGTATTCTGAAAAAATTAATAAATGGAACGTTATTTTTTTTTTCAGAATACATTTTGTTTCTCTCAAAAAGAAAAAAATGTTATATATTTATATTTACCAAACCGCTCCACACGAGCAGGATGTGACACAAGGTCAATTTCTTAGGCGGATATTAACAGGTTTTGAAATTCAGAGTTTTCCTTCTCCTAGACTGGTTACCTAGCCAAGGTTAAAAGTCCAGTCTACCCTACTATTTACCCATAGCTGGAGGGAGAGTAGGATTCATACCTTTCCCAAGGGTATTAGCGCAAAGTGAAATGCAATTACCACATCCAGGATTTGAACTCGGGGCGACTAGTCCATTTCCCATGACTTTAACCATTACACCACGAGCTTCCTACAGCATAATGTTATATATAGGTAGGTTTCCCAAGGCGAAAAAGATGACTTTAAGTTTGTTATACAAGCGGTGGGCATTATTTTTATGCGGTAATACGTATAAAATCACAAGAGAAACATTCTGTAACTTTTACGGGTTTACGTTTTCTCATTTTAATTGATAATACTAGCAAATATATGCACCCTCCGGGTGCAGGTATTTAAGTTTTAATGTAATGAAATATCGTATTAAATTAGAAAGTCTGGTACTCTATGAGGAAGTTCGTCCCGGTCCCCTGCCTCCAAATTTGCTGTTCGGGTGACGTATCAAATACCAACCCCAACTAGCGTGTTACTTGAAAGAAAACAACCAACTCAAATAACAACCCCAACTATCGTATCGGCGCCTATTTGAGGGGGGGGGCTTTTTTGTCTTAATTTTGTTTATTTTATTTTTCCATTCGAAAGAAAAAAACATTAACCTTTTTTTGTCGTAATTCTTATTTTTTTCTTTTTTTGTCGTAATTCTTATTATCGACAGTAAATAGATAGAATAGATAAACAAAACGATATAGATAGATAGATAGATAGATAAACACGCAACGATATAGATAGATAGATAGGTAAAACGCAACGATATAGATAGATAGATAGGTAAACACGCAACGATATAGATAGATAGATAGATAAACACGCAACGATATAGATAGATAGATAGATAGATAGATAGATAAACGCAACGATATAGATAGATAGATAGATAAACACGCAACGATATAGATAGATAGATAGATAGATAGATAAACGCAACGATATATATTATATATATATATATATATTATATATATATATATATATATATTATATAGAGGAGAGAGGAGAGAGGAGAGAGAGAGAGATAGATAGATAGATAGATAGATAAACACAAACGATATAGGATAGATAGAATAGATAGATAGATAGATACCGACGAACTTCCTCATAGAGTACCGAAAAATTAGAATTGCGACAAAAAACGGTTTAATGTTTTTTTCTTTCGAATGGAAAATAAATAAACAAGAATTAAGACAAAAAAGGCCCCCCCCCCACTCAAATAGGCGCCGATACGATAGTTTGGGGTTGTTATTTGAGTTGGTTGTTTTCTTTCAAGTAACACCGCTAGTTGGGGTTGGTATTTGATACGTCACCGAACAGCAAATTTGGAGGCAGGGGACCGGGACGAACTTCCTCATAGAGTACCGAAAGTCTAATAAGAAGGCAGATAAAAAGATTTGAAACAGAGTGGGGGTATAATAGAAAAATAGAAATGAAATTTACTCTTCCATCACTCCCGTCTTTCATTGCTGAATTTTACTTATTTAACTATTTAGTTAAATTAGGAAATAAAGAATAAAAGTACAGTTATTTTTTTTTGTTAATGGATTTCATTTAAGATTCATTGGAGAGATTTTTGCTTATCTTCATTAAAATAAAACCAAACAATTAGAAATCAATAATACTAAGCACTTATTTAATAAAATCACATTTTTAATATCAATATGCAAATTAGCCTTCCCTTTCACAATGTAAACCGCAATTTTTTGTATATATAAATACAATTGCATGTTATTTGTATGTAGACATGGTCAACACCGGGGGTCCAGTGGCTTCGGCCCTGGATCTTTACGAGTTAATAGCGTCGATCCCAGGGGGCAATCCCCCCAGGCAACACCTGCCCCCTCGATTTAAAGGGGCAGGGCTGAGTTTATTGCCCAGTGCCTGAGGCGCCCCCCTTGAGGGGGAATGCGCGACGGATCGACGCAATTTTTCACCTGCCACTCCATGAGCTTCGGCTTGTGGTGGTCCCACGTTAATAGGGACTTTGTGCCTGACCCGTACAAGTGGGGTACGCGGTAAATATCATGTAGATATGGACAATACTAATAAAAAGGTGAAGCAATTTTATTGATAATTGAGGTTTAAATATAAATAAAATCATGGAGAATGTGATGTAAATAACGAAGGGAATTGTAACTTGAGTAGTGATATAGTTTCGGTTACAGACAGAATAACACACAATCTCCATTATAATAAGAGATGTAGTTTAATCCACAAATTAGATGCTAACATTTTAGTTCGCTTCGTACAACGAAGTAGCCAATCAGAATTTTTTTTTGTAATGAGTAGCAAGCTGGATCATCGCTGGATATCCTATAGATGTGAACTTGTGTCACATCCTGGCCGTGGCAAACGAGTTGGATATAAACCCGATTTCATATCCAAAATGTTTATCTATACAGAGAGAGACAGGTACATCAACAAGCTCAACAGTGTATTTTGTTAATTTTGTTAAACTTAATTATGCTATAAAATTTTCTTGTAGGAAAAGCTGTAAAAACGAAATTGGAAATATATCGTCGAGAAAACTCAGAATAGAGAGAAAGAGAGACAGACTAACAAACAGATATATATGGATGTAGAAATAGGAAGACAGAGGTAACTGCTAAGAAAGAAAGGAAGAGAGAGACAGGGGGAGAGGAGGAGGATCTGTTAGAGAGGGAGAGAGAAAGAGAGAAAGAGAGAGAAGAACGAAAGATAACAGTGCTAAGAAAGAAAAGAAGAGAGAAACACTGAGTGAATGCGAGAGAGAGAGAGAGAAAGAAGATAGAAGAGGATATGACAAGTGTAAAGAAAAAGAGAGAGAAAGAGAAAGAGAGAGAGAGAGAGAGAGAGGAGGATCTGTGAGAGAGAGTGAGAGAGAGAGAGAAAGAAAGGGAGAAGAACGAAAAATAAAATTGCTAAGAAAGAGAAAGAGAGAGAAAGAGTGAGTGTGTGCGAGGAAGAGATAGAGAGAGAGAAAAAAGAAAGAAAGAAAGAAAGAAAGAAAGAAAAAGAAAAAGAAATGACAAAAATGAAAAAAGTGAGAAAGAGAGAGAGGGGGATCTGTGGGACAGAGAGAGAGAGAGAGAGAGAGAGAGAGAGAGAGAGAGAGAGATAGAGAGAGAGAGTGTTTGTTTCAGAGAGTGTGTTTCAGCGTGATTAAGAGGTGTTTGAGAAGGCGTGTTTGAGAGTGTGTTTGGAGAAGACGTATTTTTCGTTTGTGAGCGCGTTTGAGAGAGCGTGTTTGAGTGAAAATGTTTGAGTGAGGGTTAGAGAAGTGTGTTTGAGTGAGCGTGTTTGAGCGTGAGTTCAAGAGAGAATGTTTGAGAGAGGGTTCCTGAAGCGTGTTTGAGAGACTGTGTTTGGGAGAGTGTGGTCGTAGAGAAATTTAGAGAGCGTGTGTTTGAGTGAGCATGTTTGAGAGAGTGCGGGGTTGAGTGCGGGGTTGAAAGAATGTGTTTGAGAGAGTGTGTTTGGATAGGGAGTCTGGGTAGGGTGTTTCTTGGAGTGTGTGTTTGAAAGCCTGTATTCGAGAGAGAGAGAGAGAGAGCATGTTTGAGAGCGTGTGTTTGAGAGAGAGATAGAAACGAGAGAGAGAGAGGAGAGAGAGAGAGAGAGAGAGAGAGAGTTTGGATAGAGCGTGTTTGGGACAGCGTATTTGAGAGATCGTGTTGAGAAAGTCTGTTTGACTGATCGTGTCTGAGTGTATTTGAGTGAGCGTGTTTAAGAGTGAGTCTGAGAGAGTATGTTTAATAGGAGGTGCTTGAGAGCGTGTTTGAGTGATCGTGTTTGAGAGAGTGTGTTTGAGAGAGCGGGTTTGAGATACTGTAGGAGAGCGTGTTAGAGAGCGGGTTTGAGAGAGTATGTTTGAGAGAGTGGTCGGATTGAGGGTTTGAGAGAGTGTGTTTGGATAGCGAGCTTGGAGAGGGCAGTTCTTGGAGAGAGTGTGTTTGAGAGCCAGTGTTCGAGAGAACGTGTGTGGAAGCATGTGCTTGAGAGAGTGAGTTTGGTGAGACCGTGTTTAGTACAGCGGATTTTAGAGATCGTGTTTGAGAGAGTGTGTTTCAGTGAGCATGTTTGAGAGAGGATGATAGATAGAATGTGTCTGAGTGAGCATGTTTGAGAGTGAGTTGGAGAGAGTATGTTTGATAGAAGGTGCTTGAGAGCGTGTTTGAGTGATCGTGTTTGAGAGACTGTATTTGAGAGAGTGTGGTCGGAGAGCGTGTTTAGGAAAGTATATTTGAAAGAGTGTGTTTGCGAGTGTTGGAGAGAGCGTGTTTCACAGTGTGTTTTAGAGAGTGTGTTTTAGAGAGTGTGTTTGCCAGTGTTTGAGAGAGCATGTTTGAAGAAGGCGTTTCTTGGAGTGTGCGTTTGAGAGCATGTGTTCGAGATAGCATGTTTGAGTGAGCGAGTTTGGATAAAGCGTGTTTGGGACAGCTTATTTGAGAGATCGTGTTTGAGAAAGTCTGTTTGAGTGTACTTGTTTGAGAGAGGCTGTCAGAGAACACGTGTTTGAGAGATCGTGTCTGAGAGACTGTGTTTGAGAGAGAGAGAGAGAGAGAGAGAGAGAGAGAGAGAGAGAGCGTATTTGGATAGCGTGTTTGCTGACAACTTGCTATAGGTAATAATCCAGCAAAACAAATTATATAAATGGATTCATTACAAGAATCCCATTTAGATCCAAGACAGCCTTTGACATATTATTATAATGGAGATTGTGGGTTTTTCTGTCTGTAACCGAAACTATATTACTATACAAGTCACAATTCCCTTAGTTATTTACATCACATTTACCATGATTTTATTTTTATTTATATCTCAATTATTAATAAAATTGTTTTGCATTACTTATACTGTTGACCATATCTTCATACTTATAACATGCAATTGTATTTATATATACAACAAAATAGCGGTTTACTGTATGAATGGGAAAGCTAATTTGCATATTGATCTTAACAATTTGATTTTAATAAATAAATGCTTAGTATTATTTGATTTCTAATTGTGAATATGAGCAAAAATCTCTTTAATAAATATTAAATGAAATCCATTAACAAGAAGAAATAACTAATATTATTCTTTACTTCCTATTTTAACTAAATAGTTAAATTAGGCAATTTTACCAATGAAAGACGGGAGTAACGGAAAATGATGGAAGAGTTAGGTTCAAAGTTGTTCTATTTTTCAATCATACCCCTTCTGTTCCAAATCTTTTTATCTACATTCTTATTCAGTTTCATTAGCCTTTCTAATTTAATATGATATTTTATTATATTAAAACTTAAATACTTGAACCGGGGGTGCATATATTTGCTAGTATCAATAAATGGAATTTATAGGATTCAAAGAGAATTATTTATTATGAATTATTGGAACCTAAACAACTGTTACAGTGAGCAATTGGCTCGTTTGAATGACACAGTCGAACAGAAAATACCTTCTTCTCAGCAAGATAGTCAACTGTATTTTCCCAAGCCCCTCTGCCACGTGCAGGATGTGACACAAGGTAATTTCTTTTTTAGTGGAGTAAAGCTGGTTTGAATTCAGAGTTTTCCTTCTCCTAGACTGGTTGCTTAGGTAAGACTAATGAATCCAGTCTGTACTACTATTTACCCATAGCCTGGGAGAAAGGATATCTATTTATGTATTTCCCAAAGGCATTAGCACAAAGTGAAATGCAAACAATTATGTAACAATAGATTAGTTTGGTTGTTTTGTTTTAGGACATATCAACCCTTTCAGATCATTTAATGCTGAATCAAACTGTATATACAACCAAATATAGGTTTAGAGTGTAAATAGTAAGGTTAATTAGCATCGTTGGGCAGCCTAAACCTGGTATCAGCCAGTCATTGAGGGAGTCTATCTCCTTTTCAATAGCACTAGACCAAGGAGATTGTTTTTTGCATCTGAGGTAGAGCGCCACACCTACCAGCAGCTCCTTACTTTACCGCACAGATCCCTGTGCTACTCATATGCTGAGTTGGCGAGGGCCGGTATCGAACTAGGAACCTTGTGGTTTCTAGCCGAACGCTCTACCGACTGAGCTAACTCGGCCCCAATTAATTAGCATATTAAAAATTTGATTTTAATAAATATGTTTGGTATTATTGATTTCTAATTATTTTTTTTATTTTAATAAATAAGAGCAAAAATCTCGTTGATAAATCTTAAAAGATATACATTAAAAATAAAAGAAATAAATGTAATTTTATATATATTTAACTTGGGTTATCAATTCCATTTCCTATGATGATAACTGTTACACAAAGTGTGTCTCTTGTAATTTTGTTGTATGACAAAATAAGCATACATTCTATCATCTTTTTACACGGTACTGCGAATATTTCATTTTTCTGAGGGGAGGTCTTTTCTTTTCTTTTTTTCTTTTTTTTCAAATTAGTCCTATTTTATTCTCTGTAATGAAAGATTTTGTATTTGCTTCAATTTTTAAAGTCCATGTTGCTGCCAAAATTTTTAAAATATCAAAAACAAATCTATAAAAAACAAATCTGTAAAAAAAAAAAAAATCTTTTTAACTTAACCCCCCCCCCATATAATGCAGTGTTTGGTGCTAATCTATGTTGTACATTCTGTTGAGGCAAATTGTCTTCATAAATAGAATATACTGCAAATCTTTATTCAAAACTGAATTGTGTTTACAGATATCACAATATAAATAGATGGATGTCATGGCAAAATGGTAGATCCCACAAATTGATTGGATGGATCTGTAAATTATACACCCTCACCAAAAAAAGAAATTACCAAATTTTTTTTTTTTAAAAATTAAAACCAAAAAGACTTGAATTTTATATATCTATTATATATATATTTATATATATATATATAATATTATATATCTATCAAATATCTATTGCAAATCCAATCCAATAAAGGATTATGCAGTTAGGATGGTAAGTTCTTTATCGTGGATCATAATCTTAAAAGTTTTCACCTTTTTTTGCACAATTCCAACAAATTCTAGAACTCGTGAAATCAAGGCTGGAATTGTTCTTTAATGATTGTTTTGGTTTCTTTGTTTGGCATATGGCAATAGCATAATCTTTACAGATAATTGCCGTCCCTCACAATCCCACAACTCCACCACCAGAACCCTTCCTTGCATAAGCCCTCAAATGACTCATCAAACCTGCTGCTGATCTACAAAGTTTGATGCAAATATGACATTGAAAAGACTTCCCTCCCGTTGAATGAGATGATCCAGATGAATCAGATGAGTCAGATGATAAAATTTGATGCTTATGCACCACCATATGTCTCTTAAGACCAGAAGCCGACTTACAGACCTTGCCACATATAGCACAAGACACATTATTTACTCCTGGAATCTGCATGGACTGACCCAGGTGAGATTTCCTATGATTGACATAGCCAGCCCTCGAAAGCAAAACTCGACCACATGTCAGACACTTCCAACCCTCCATGTTCTCTCCAATATGACAGGTGTAACCCTTTCGAAGTTGACGCTTTAGGTTTTCATGCACGATTCTTTCACTCTCATTTCAGGGAGTGGGGATTTATGGCATGTCAACCCATTGGGTCCTTTTATGCTAAACTCAGTTTTTTCTATTTAACCCACTCTGAGTCAGAGTGGGCCTAGGAGTAATGGTGATGAAGAGGTACTCCACATTGCTTCAGAGGGGGGGATAATTTTTCAAGGGTATTAATCCAAAAGTGAGGAAGCCGTAACTCAATACGGATCTTACCTTATTGCAAGTTTTACAAATTCGACAGTAATTGGGATTCTTCTACCAGTATGATGTTTATTCTAAATACTAGCAAATATATGCACCCTCTGGGTGCAAGTAGTTAAGTTTTAATATAATAAAATATCACATTAAATTAGAAAGGCAAATGAAACTGAATAAGAATGCAGAAAAAATTGGAATAGAGGGGGTATGATTGAAAAATAGAACAACTTTGAAACTAACTCTTCCATCATTTTCAATTACTCCCGTCTTTCATTGGTAAATTTTCTTAATTTAACTATTTAGTTAAAATAGGAAGTAAAGAATAAAATAACAATTATTTGTTCTTGTTAATGGATTTCTTTTAAGATTTTCATCGAGATTTTTGCTCATATTCAATAAGATAAAACCAAACAATTAGAAATCAATAATACTAAGCATATATTTAGTAAAATCACATTTTTAGGATCAATATGCAAATTAGCCTTTCCATTCATACTGTAAACCGCTATTTTGTTGTATATATAAATACAATTGCATGTTATTAGTATGTAGATATGGTCTTAATGATGTAAAACAATTTTATTAATAATTGAGGTTTAAATAAAATAAAGTCAGGGAGAATGTGATGTAAATAACAAAAGGAATTGTGATTTGTATAGTAAAATAGTTTCGGATACAGACAGAAAAACATACAATCTCCATTATAATAAGATATCAACCTTCATGGGTTATTTAATGCTAAAGCCATCATTGTAAAAGAACAGTAATGGTACTATTAAACCCATAGCTTCAGGGAGGGGGGATTTATGGCATGTCAACCCATTGGGTCCTCTTATGCCAAACACATTATTTTCTATTTAACCCGAACAGGTACTACCACTCTGGGTC
>JALAJA010000056.1:110000-115000 GCA_023376005.1 Doryteuthis pealeii
CAGGTGAAGTTAAAGGAAAAGGAAAAAATTGACAAATATCTGGACCTTGCCAGAGAACTGAAAAAGTTATGGAATATGAAAGTCAAAGTTATACCAATTGTAGTTGGTGCACTTGGAACAGTCCCAAAAGGATTAGAAAAGGGTTTGGAAAGTTTGGATATCAGAGGAAGGATTGAAACCATTCAGAACACTGTACTGCTGCAATCTGCCAGAATACTGAGAAGAGTCCTGGAGACCTGAGGAGACTTGCTGTCACTCAGACTCCAGGGAAAGACCATCAGCTAACACTGATGTGAAAACTCAAATAATAATAATAATAATAATACAAATTCACTAGCGCACAAGAAAAGATAAACCACGAACATAGATGGCATGAAAAATTTTCAAAAAATGAAAAAGAATTAGAAACCCTGGTACAAACATTAGAATATATAGCTAAGATATAGGAATGGAATTTGGAATTGAAAAATGAGCTATGCTAGTAATGAAACAGGGTGAAAGAAAATTGATGAATGGAATACAACTGCCAAATCAGGACACTATAAAATCACTTGATGAAAATGAAAGTTACAAATACTTGTTGGGAAAATATCCTCCCTTGCAACACAAGCCCAGCATCTATTACTCCCTCTATCGGTGGGGATTTGTATGCGATTACTGTATCCTCTGCATATTCTCGGCATAGAATAACTAGTAGGGACATAGAACACCCAGTAAGCATTGAATTATGGAGCGCCAAGTGATTAATAGCGCCAAGTAATTATTTATTAAACTCGGTTTTGTTAAATGGAAAGAAAATATTGTATGGATAAAAATTTATTTATTGAAATGCTGACATGTGTTTCGACCAAGTTTGTCCTTGCATACATAGTTTCTTATCTAGTATTATTTTAAATATAGAATAATAATAATTAGTGAATGTGTGAACAGGATGCTATTAACCGTTTATTTTTATATGCGCGTTTGTTTACGAAAGCCAATGACGTTATCAATGCATGTGCAAAAATATTCACACATTTACTATACACTTTCATTTTCTCCCTCACATAAACATTACTTAACAGTGTCCTGAAGATGGTACAATATACCGAAAAGCTTAAGTATTGACACTAAAAATTGTTTCCCCTAATCTTAACATCCTGTGTTTGTTATATTTTTAAAATATTTTCTCCTCATATATATATATATATATATATATATATATATATGTGTGTGGTGTGTGTGTGTGTGTGTGTGTGTGTGTGTGTATTCAACAGTTATGTGTATATATATATATATGATATTATATATATATATATTATCAGATATATAATATATTATTATCATATATATATATATATATATATATATATATGTGTGTGGTGTGTGTGTGTGTGTGTGTGTGTGTGTGTGTGTGTGTTAAAGAAAGGAAATGAATCCGACAATATGAGTATGAAAAGGTGGAATGAAAACATCACACAATGCTGTTAAAGAAGAAAACAATTTATAAATAAATCATAGCTGATACTGATCAATATTTCGATTTTACAAAAATCATCATCATAGCTCATTCACTCCGTAGTTGTTTCATTCCTCTCAAACAACTACGGAGTGAATGAGCTCTGATGATGATTTTGTAAAATCGAAATATTGATCAGTATCAGCTATGATTATATTATAAATTGTTTTCTTCTTTAACAGCATTGTGTGATGTTTTCATTCCACCTTTCATACTCATATATATATATATATATATATACATATATATATAATATATATTATATATATATATATTTGTCAAATGAAAAACATTATATCTGGGACTTTTACACCTTGAAGACTTTCATCTATAACTACGGACTTATCAACGCCACAAGTAAATTTTGGAAATCTAACATTTTTTTTCAAATTACCATGTGGACTTGTATATTTTTTAACAGCTGAAAAATATATACTATACTATTTTGATACCCACTTTACATTTTTATATAAACTTTTACAACAAACTCTTTTGAGTTTTTCTATAAACTATAATGATTCTGATTTTTTAAAAATTAAAAATAAAATTTATTTTATTTTTTAAAACAGAACATGCATTTTTCAAAAACTTCAGCGGTTGAACTCAGCGTTCGTTTCTGTAAACACCCTTTTTTTAACGGATATCTTCTCTTCCCATCTATGTCGCACTTTGATGAAGACCAACTTATCGATTTGGTCGAAACAGTACTGTCAGCAATTACATAACAAACATCATATGTTTTTTTCATAATGTTAAATTTCATACTGTCGGATTAATTTCCACTATTTTTCATAATATATATATATAATATATATATATATATATATATATATATATATTTCATCAATATATATATATATAATATATATTATTCAGATATATATATATATATATATACATATATATATTTTCATCATATATATATATATATATATTAATATATAATATATATATATATATATTATATATATATATATATATATATATATATATATATATATATATATAATATATATATATATTATATATAAAGGATATAATAGTTTCATACTCACTGAGGGATGCGTTACACAATTTTCGTTGAGAAGCATTATTACTGTCAACTCGCGACTTATTTTTAGATCTCGTCTCGTCGTGAGCGTAACGCGGGAATTGCATGACCACCATTTTGTCGTAGGAAATGCGAGACAAACCCACATCCTGGCCGAGACCAATGGCGTTCCAGTTCGTGCTTAGAACAATAAAGTAACTTGAAAACACTTTTGATATTTCCGGAACATCAGAGAAATCATGACGTGGGGAAATTTCGAATCTATGCATTGATACACGCACACACATAGCACAATGGACGATGCAGTTCAGAAACAAGCACAAACAAATATAAAATTACAGCATTTTGTAACCTGAAGTCGAAAAAGGGGTGCCTATAATTAAGTGGTGTACATATTTTGGACCGTTATATCCTCCTAGGGATCGGCTTAACTAAGTCGGTAGAACACCTGCCTAGGAATTGAAAGGTTCATAGTTCGATACCGATTGTGAAAAGAGGACAGACTCTCTTGCTGGCCGATATTGATACAGAAATAACAGTCACTTCTGTGCTACTTGGAGAGTTCGAATACACTTGCTTAGCTAAGTCGGTAGAACACCTGCCTAGGTGAATTGAAAGGTTCATAGTTCGATACCGATTGTGAAAAGAGGGCAGACCCTTTTGCTGGCCTATATTGATACAGAAATAACAGTCACTTCTGTGCTACTTGGAGAGGTTCGAATACAATTGCTTAGCTAAGTCGGTAGAACACCTGCCTAGGAATTGTAAGGTTCCTAGTTCGATACCGATTGTGAAAAAGAGGACAGACTCTTTCGCTGGCCGATATTGATACAGAAATAACAGTCACTTCTGTGCTACTTGGAGTGGTTCGAATACACTTGCTTAGCTAAGTCGGTAGAACACCTGCCTAGGAATTGTAAGGTTCATAGTTCGATACTCATTGTGAAAAGAGGACAGACTCTTTTGCTAGTCGATATTGATACAGAAATAATAGTCACTTCTGTGCTACTTGGAGAGGTTCGAATACACTTGCTTAGCTAAGTCGGTAGAACACCTGCCTAGGAATTGTAAGGTTCCGAGTTCGAAACCGATTGTGAAAAGTGGACAGACTCTTTTGCTGGCCGATATTGATATAGAAATAACAGTTGTATGTCACTTCAGTGCTACTTGGAGAGGTTCGAATACACTTGCCAACCTACTATAAAACCCTGGGAACCACAAGTTATTTCAAAAACTCAAGCTTGGATTCGTTCTATCTATCTATCTATCTATCTTTGAATAAAATGAACACATCTATCTATCTATCGATCTATCTTTGAATAAAATGAACACATTTCTCTATATATTTCTCTATCCATCTATCTATCTATCTATTTATATATCTATCTATCTATCTATCTATCTATCTGTCTTTGAATTAAATGAAAACATCTATCTATCTATCTATCTGTCTATCTATCTATCTTTGAATAAAATAAACACATTTCTCTATCTATCTATCTATCTATCTTTGAATAAAATGAACACATTTCCCTATATATTTCTCTCTTTCTATCTATCTATCTATCTATCTCTGAATAAAAATGAACACATCTATCTATCTATCTATCTATCTATCGTTAAAATGGGAAACAATGGTCTAACGCTAGTTAAAAGGGGACATACTTTTTCGCTGGCCGATGTTGATATAGAAATATTACTTGGATCTCACTTCCCTGCTACGTGGAGAGGTTCGAATCCGCTTGCTGTGCTGATGCTGAACTGGCTGACAATTCCTTGCTGTTTGGAGACTATAAAATAATTTGAGTGCTAGGGAACATCTTGAACAATGTGCATTTATATACGCACACACACAGGACGGATGCGATACATGCATTGTAATTACCTTCAGGCAAAAATATAATATATAATATATATATATGTGTGTGTGTGTGTGTGTGTGTGTAAAAGGAATGACTTACCGGTAAAAAATTTGGGTTGTTCTCAATATTTGGTTGATATAAGTGTTACTCAGATATGTCAGCGTTATAACAAATATAAAGTGCTTAATACGTAAGTAGAGCGGATGTATCATTACATTATGTACAGAAATAACCTACTCAAGTTTCACCATAAGGATCTTCAGGATTAAATCCACTGAATTAATCAACATATTGATTAATTACAGGTAACTGGGGGAGTTTATGTTCTCATGTGGAACATGAACTTCCGCAGTTAGCTGTAATTAATCAATATCTTGATTTATTCATTGGATTTAACCCTGATGATCCTTATGGTGAAACTCTCCAATAGGTTATTTCTGTACACACTATAATATATGTATATATGCTATTCCGGAGCGGTTTTAGAGGCTGGAGGCGAATGCTGGTGCTCATATAGAATTTTACATAAAACTCCATTTTTATTGTGTTCTTCACTTATTCATTTTTTTGGTAAAAATAATGATTCAGA
>JALAJA010000056.1:120000-124508 GCA_023376005.1 Doryteuthis pealeii
TGGTTTTACTATTAAGAATGCATTGGAAATGGTTTTATTATAAGAATGCATTGGAAAGGGTTTTACTATAGGAATGCATGGAAATGGTTTTACTATAAGAATGCATTGGAAATGGTTTTATATAAGAATGCATTGGAAATGGTTTTACTATAAGAATGTATTGGACATGGTTTTTACTATAAGAATGCATTGGAAAGGGTTTTTACTATAAGAATGCATTGGAAAGGGTTTTATACTATAAGAATGCATTGGAAATGGTTTTACTATAAGAATGATTTGGAAAGGTTTTTTACTATAAGAATGCATTGGAAATGGTTTTTATATAAGAATGCACTGGAAAAGTGTTTTACTATAAGAATGCATTGGAAATGGTTTTACTATAAGAATGCATTGGAAATGGTTTTATTATAGAATGCACTGGAAAGTGTTTTACTATAAGAATGCATTGGAAAGGGTTTTACTATAAGAATGCATTGGAAAGGGTTTTACTATGAGAATGCATTGGAAAGGGTTTACTATAAGAATGTATTGGAAAGGGTTTTAATAAAGAATTGCACTGGAAAGGGTTTTACTATAAGAATGCATTGGAAAAAGGTTTACTATAAAAATGCATTGGAAATGGTTTTATTTATAAGAATGCATTGGAAATGGTTTTTATTATAAGAATGCATTGGAAATGGTTTTAACTATAAGAATGCATGGAAATGGTTTTACTATAGAATGCATTGGGAAATGGTTTTACTATAAGAATGTATTGGAAAGGGTTTTACTATATTGGAAAGGATTGTATTGAAAGGGTTTTATTATAAGAATGCATTGGAAATGTTTACTATAAGAATGTATTGGAAAAAGGGTTTTACTATAAGAATGCATTGGAAATGGTTTTACTATAGAATGTATTGGAAAAGGGTTTTATTATAAGAATGCATTGGAAATTGTTTTATTATAAAAATATATTGGAAATGGTTTTACTATAAGAATTACAGTTAAAAACGCCACACATTTAACCATTTCTACCATTTCTATCATTTTAAAAAATATTTCCTTTACCTGACGAATGCGTTAGCAGGAAACCATTGTAAATATAAATTCCCATGTAAATAAATGAAAGCTAAACCTTTATTTGTCATGATTGTTATATATATATATATATATATATATATATATATATATATATATATATATATATATATATATATATATTGTGAAACTAGCAGGAATACAAATGGGTTGTACTGACCGTCCAGTTTTAAGAAAGATTTTAAGTTGGGTTCAAACACGCACATTCTCAGAGGCACAACACACATGCCCCCGTACCAAACACGCACACATACATTCATATCAAATATACAATATTTCTCCATTCTTATTATATATATATATATATATATAATATATATATATATATTTTGTGCGTGTGTGTGTGTGTGTGTGTGTGTGTTGTGTAAGGGTGGTATATATCTATATATATACATGTGGGGCGTATGAGAACAGAGCAAGAGAGAAAAAAAGAAAAGAGAGAGAGAAGAGAAGGGAAAGAGAGAGAGAAGCGAGAGAGAGAGAGAAGGAGAGAGAGAGAGAAGGAGAGATGAGAGAGAAGAGAGAGAGAGAGAGAGAGAAGGAGAGAGGAGAGAGAGGCGTAATAGAGCGTCCGAGTGAATTTGAATCCAACAGTATTAGCCTATCAATAGGCAATATCTATTTTTCTATTAGTCTGTGTCAAAGTTCAACTTTTCGGTCGTTGTGTGTTATTGGAATATATTTTTTTATGGACTCTCTCGTCGATTTCGACGCATGAGGGATCATACAATGAACAACCCACCCAGTGGTTTGTTTATAGTGGTGAAGGCTTGTGTTGGACCATCCGCAGTTTTTGGCACAGTCGATAGGAAAGAATTGGTGCATCAAGGAATGCCACAAACTCAATCAACGACTGACCTCAGGAATTTTGAATTCAGAGTTTTTCCTCTCCTAGACCGGTTATCTACCCAGGGTTGAAGAGCCCTGTCTGCCCTACTATTTTACCCATAAAAGAATATGGAGGGAAGTGTATTTGCGCTATGTGAAATGCAAACAGCCTTGTCTGGGATTTGAACTCGGGTCGACAAGTCCCTTTACCACGACTCTAGACATTATGCCACACGCTTCCACACACACACACACACCCACACACACACACACACACATATATATTATATAATAATATATATATATATATACATCTGTGTGTGTGTGTGTCTGTGTGTTTGTATGTGGGTGTTTGTATATGCAAATGTGTATAGGCATATATATGTATGTATGTGTGTGTACGAAAGAGGTAGAGAGAAGCAGGGAAGAGAGAGTCAGAGAGAGTCAGAGAAAGAGAGAGAGGAGGGAGAGGGTAAGAGAGAGAAAGTGAGAGAGAGTGTGTGAGAGAGGGAGAGAGAGAGAGAGTAAGAGAGTGCGAAAGAAAGGGAGAGAGTGTGTGTGTCTGTCTGTAAATTTAGTCATATTCTTCTATCTATAGGATATATTTGTCTCTGTATTAGTATGTGTGTGTGTTATTGAAAGACTTATATATATATATATATATATATTATATATTATATATATTAATATGTGTGTGTGTGTGTGTGTGTGTGTGTTTGAGTCTGCCTGTTTTGTCTGTGTGATGTGTTGTTATCTGTGGATATATATGTATATATATATATATATATACATATAATATATATCCTTCTCTTTTGTTTCTCTCTCTCTCTCTCTCTCTCCTCTCTCTCTCTCTCTTCTCTCCTATCTGGTCATCTATCAATCTATATCTCTCTATATCTCTCTCTCTATCTCTATCTTTCTTTTTTTCTCCTCTTTCTATATTTCCCTTTCTCTCTCTCTCTCTTCTCTCTCTCTCTCTCTAATATATAATATATATATATATATATATATATATATATATAATATATCTTGCATTATATCAATGTAATAGACATGACCGCCATGTGCGAAGCATTTGCGTTTCTATCTCTCTCTCTCTCTCTCTCTCTCTCTCTCTCTCTCTCTCTCTGTCTCTCTCTCTCTCTGACAATGTAAATAGTTAAACTTGACCGCCAACATATATATTGTTGGATTGAATGATTGGAATAACAAAGATGAATTTATTATGAAAAATGTATATATATGTATATTTTTGGAGGATATGTGCTTAATTGAAGTCATACCTAATTTTGAAAATTAATTAGTTATTAATTAATGAATTTAGGCGGGCATATATGTTCAAATGTAAGGCTAAAACAAATCGAGAAAATGTCAATGCCTGAATGTACATTCGACCAATTAAGTCTCATCAGAAGTCTAATCATCAGGTCGAAATGTACATTCAGGGATTGACATTTTCTCGATTTGTTTTAAGCCTTACATTTAAAGAAGGCCGGAGAAGCACCGGACGAAACGTCGTGACCACTCGTTTAATTTGCCCGAATTAATGTCTTAATAGTCCTTTTCAAACACTATTTGACCGTGACGAGAAATTAAGTAGGGAATCGGCGTGGTGTGACGTGTTATTGTCGTAGCAAATCAACTCAACTTCATTGGAAAAAGATATTAATCCTTTCTCTTCCTCTCGTCATCCCCGTCTTATTAATAAATAGTAGGGAAAGATTGGGCTATTTAACTTTGGTAATTACAAGCGATCTAAGAGAGGAAAAAGAAACTCAATATTACCATAATATACTCGCTGAGATAGGAAGCGACACCAACTTCACCGCATAAAAAAAACTATCGCTTATGTCTCTAATACTTATTTAAATACTAAAACAAGCTACCACTCCACAAGTCACGAGTATGATCGAATATAACACTTTGCTGGTCTTTAGTATACTCTCAATACACACACCAAATATAGTAGAGTGTTTGAGGGTTTAAAGGTGAAAGGTAGTGAGTAGAATAGCGAGTTCTCAGAATCCTCATGTGTGAGCAGTGACTATATTAAAATGAATAGTGCACGCTGGTGTAACAACGAGACGGAATATCATTCAAAATCAATATATCACTACATTTGCGTTGCGTGAGACTAAAAGTGCGTATAAACGCCAAATCCCCATACTTCTACAAAATATATCTCAACACACACATACTCTCCCTCTCTCTCTCTCCTGCAGTACACTGCACTATCTGTGACGTCACGTCATTACTAATCAATGAGAGACGAAATGACAGCAGGGATTTACAGGATACATGTATGTATAAAATATTCAACACAAAAATCTGTTTCAGAGGTACCTCGACTCCTCCGACTTCCCCCTCTCTCCCTCTCCCTCTACCTCTCTCTCTTCTCTCTCCTCTCTTACTTTGCTAGATTCCTTACATTTTAAAACTTTTTAACGCATCTATTTTCCTATATTCCCTCTTCTTTTCCTCCCTCTCTTCTTACTTTCAAAGAAAACAATTTCCTTGGATTCAATACATTTTGGAGAGAATATTTAAACACTTTAAAATCTCTCTCTCTCTCCTCTCTCTCTCTCTCTCTCTCTCTCCTT
>JALAJA010000056.1:127108-137108 GCA_023376005.1 Doryteuthis pealeii
TAAATTTAATTTAAATTACTGTGAATAAGTAAATAAAAGATTATCTTAAATTATGTATTAGGAGGATTTATGCGAAAATTTAAGAAAATATTTGTTATTTTAAATTTTAAATAGATTAAATATTATATTTTATTATAATGGAGATTGTGTGTTTTTCCGTCTGTAACCGAAACTATATTACTACTCAAGTCACAATTCTCTTAGTTATTTATATAACATTCTCAATGATTTTATTTTTATTTAAACCTCAATTATTAATAAAATTGTTTTACATTATTAATACTGTTAACCATATCTACATACTAACAACATGCAATTATATTTATATATACAATAAAATAGCAGTTTCCAGTGTGAACGGGAAGGCTAATTTACATATTGATATTAAAAATGTGATTTTAATAAATATGTGCTTAGTATTATTGATTTCTAACTTTTTGGTTTTGTTTTAATGAATATAAGCAAACATTTCTTCAATGAATCTTAAATGAAATCCGTTAACAAGAAAAAATAACTGTCATTTTATTCTTCACTTCCTCTTTTAACTAAATACTTAAATTTGAAAAAATAACAATGAAAGACGAGAGTGATAGAAGAGTAACTTTCAGTTGTTCTATTTTTCGATTATACCCCCCCCTCTGTTTCAAATCTTTTATCTGCAAACTTATTTAGTTTCATTAGCCTTTCTAATTTAATATAATATATTAATATATTATTACATTAAAACTTAAATACTTGCACCCGGAGGGTGCATATATTTGCTAGTATTAATTAAATATTAAAATATTATATAATAATTATATATTAGGATTGATGCAAAATTTAAGAAGGCTATGTATTATGAGTATTTTCTTTTAAAATTTCAAATAGATAAAATATTATAAATTAAATATTTAAATTACAAAAGGCATAGTGTTTTTTTTTAAATTATTTATTTTATTCATTTATATATTTTTTTTTTGTTGTTATTATTTTTTATTTTATTCTATTTCTTAATAGTTCTAGACTGACCGTAATCTATGTATATATTAATCATTTGTGTCTTTACAATTACTATCAAATATAAGCACGCTTCGGGCGCAAGTACTTAGGTTTTGATGCTATAAAGTATTCTATCAAATTAGAAACTATTTAGATAAACTGAGGGGGTATAATAAAAAAATAGAACAGCTTTAAATCTAACTCTTCCATCATTTTCCATCACTCCCGTCTTTCATTTTTCCTAATTTATCTATTTAGTTAGATTATGAAGTATTTAATAAAATTACAGTTCTTTCGTCTTGTTAATGTATTTCTTTTAAGATTTATCCCAGAGATTTTTGCTCAGATTCGTTAAGAGAAAACCAAACAATTAAAAATCAATAATACTAAGCATATATTTATTAAAATCAAATTCTTAATATCAATATGCAAATTAGCCTTCTCGTTCACACTGTAAACCACTATTTTGTTGAATATATAAATATACTTGCATGTTATTAGTATGTAGATTAATCCAACATTATTAATAAGGTAGAACAATTTTATCAATAATTGAGGTTTAAATAAAAATAAATTCATGGTGAATGTGACGTCAATAACTAAGGGAATTGTGACTTGAGTAATGATTTAGTTTCGGTTACAGACAAACAAACACACAATCTCCATTATAATAAGATATACAATCACGTCATCCAATCTGATACAGATATTTATAGTTCATCGGCAGTCGTTAGCATATAAACCTTTAAACAAATTGCTGCGATGATTCGGAGTATGTCCTCCCTGTGCTTTACGGACATATCTTTTTCTTTGTTTTAATTGTATATTTTAATTCCTGGAACCTGTATATTTGAAAACAACTTGTTGGCGCGAGTAATCAGGGCGTCAAAATATTCAATGTGCTTGTTGCTCGTTTTTTCTATTGTTTGTTTAATTTTGATTCGGATGGGGAGACGGGGGAGGTTGGTGCGAGTTTAATGAGATAATGGCGTTGTGACAAGTTCTCGGTTTTTCGCCCCCAGCGGTGCGGGGGGAGGGGGATAATGTTTCTCTAATTAGCTGATCATTAAGGATTGTTCTTTTTTAATTTGTTTTTGTTTTTGTGTGTGTGTGTTTTTTTTTCTTGTTTTTTTTTTTTTAATAAACTAATGACATTTAATTAAACCTTTCCCGGCACTGAGCTGTCAAAAAATCAGTATTGAAAATCATACTGAATCCGTTACTCAACACGCGCACCCCCCCCTCTCTCTCTCTCTCTCACACACACACACACACACACACTCTCTCTCTCTCTCTCTCACACACACACACACACACACACACATATATTATACATATTATATATATATATATATTTTATATATATATGCACACATACACACGACCTCCCTGACGAGCTAAAGAGACGATTCTTCCAGCTGTGGTTGTATCGGTACTGCTATATGGCTGTACCACTTGAGAATACGCTGGAATGGGAGCTGCACAAGAACGCTGCGCGCGGTCCTGAATAAGTCATGGAAACAGCATCCCACAAAGAAGCAACTGTATGGCCACCTGCCTCCCATCTCACAAATCATACGAGTAAGGAGGGCTAGACAAGTAGGACACTGATGGAGAAGCAAAAATGAGCTCATAAGCGACGTACTATTGTGGAAGCCAGCACATGGGCACACTAATGTGGGCCGCCCACCCAGGACTTACATCGACCAACTATGTAAGGATGCTGGCTGCTGCGCGGAGAGGCTCCCAGAGTCGATGAATGATAGAGAAGGTTGGCGAGAGATCATCATGGATATCCGTGCAAATTACGCGACATGATGATGATGATGCTGCTGCTGCTGATGATGATGATATATATAGATAAATGAATGTAAAACCTTTATATATTTCTTATATTATATTATATTATATTATATAATATATATATATATATATATATATATATATTATATATATATATATATTATATATATATATATATATATATATATATATATATATATATATATAATATTATATATATATATGAATGAATGGACAAATAAAAGGTTTAAGCTTTTATCATTTATTTGGGAACAATATTACAACAAATGGTTTCCTGCTAAAAGCATTCATCAGGTAAACGAGAATTTTTTTTTTTTTTAATGACAGAAATGGTTAAATGGTTAAAAGGATGCGTTTTTTTAACTGTATTCTCGTTATGCATGTTTACCTGTTTACGTGATGTCGAATGCGCCTTTTTGTTTGTACGTGTGCATATTTTTGTTTGTGCGCATGAAAATGCGTGAAGGCTGTGATGTTATGATTGTAGCCACGCGCTTATTCATACGCACACTACTTTGTTTAAAAATAACCACGTTATAAAATAAGTTTATATTATATATATATATATATATATATATATATATATATAGAGAGAGAGAGAGAGAGAGAGAGAGAGAGAGAGAGAGAGAAGATATATATATATATATATATATATAGAGAGAGAGAGGAGAGAAGATATAATATATAGAGAGAGAGAGAGAGAAAGATATATATATATATATATAGAGAGAGAGAGAGAGAAAGATATATATATATATATATTATAGAGAGAGAAAGATATATATATATATCTATATATATATATATAATATATATATAGAGAGAGAGAGAGAGAGAGAGAAAGATATATATATATATATATATATATATATATATAGAGAGAGAGAGAGAGAGATATATATATATATATAGAGAGAGAGAGAGAGTATATGAGAGAGAGAGAGAGAGAGAGAGAAGATATATATATATATATATATATATATATATATATATAGAGAGAGAGAGAGAGAGAGAGAAAGATATATATATATATATATATAGAGAGAGAGAGAGAGAGAGAAGATATATATATATATATATATATATATATATATATATATATATATAGAGAGAGAGAGAGAGAGAGAGAGATATATATATATATATATATATATATATATATATATATATATATATATAGAGAGAGAGAGAGAGAGAAAGATATATATATATATATATATATATATATATATATATATATATATATATATATATATATATATATATATATATATATATATATATATATATATATTTATTTATTCAATTAATAAATTCACAAATTGTTTTCTATTTTCAGGTAATAGGGACCAGGTAATTGATTAAAATTGATCTCCTCCGATAAAAAAAAAAAAGACACGCCAAGACATGTTAACTGATTTCAGGATTTTTACTCATAGTAATGTTTTTTTAAACATCTTATTGTTGTAGCGTTTTAACCAATTAAACCAACTTTAATATTTTGGAATAAAACGAAATTCTATTTTTGTAAAAGGAATAAAACTTGATTTGAAAATTTCAAATTTATTGTATGAATTGAATAAATAAATAAGAACAATTATCAATTTTGTTGAATTTATTTGCAGTGTACGAGGGGAAGTTAAAAAGTAATGCCATTTTGTTTAGGACAGGTATAATTACCAACACAGGAAGATATATCATACATCAAAATGAAGCTGGTCCTCTGTGGATCACATCCCATATTCTCCACATAGGTGAGTCAAAAAGGAATACCATTTTGTTTAGGACAGGTATAATTACCAACAAAGGAACATGTATCATACATCAAAATGAAGCTGGTCCTCTGTGGATCACATCCCTACTTCTCCACATAGGTGAGTAAACAAAGTAATACCATTTTGTTTAGGACAGGTATAATTACCAACACAGGAAGATATATCATACATCAAAATGAAGCTGGTCCTCAGTGGATCACATCCTTACTTCTCCACATAGGTGAGTCAAAAAGTAATGCCATTTTGTTTAGGACAGGTATAATTACCAACACAGGAACATGTTATCATACATCAAAATGAAGCTGGTCCTCTGTGGATCACATCCCTACTTCACCCACATAGGTGAGTCAAAAAGTAATGCCATTTTGTTTAGGACAGGTATAATTACAACACAGGAACATGTTATCATACATCAAAATGAAGCTGGTCCTCTGCGGATCGCATCCCTACTTCTCCACATAGGTGAGTCAAAAAGTAATGCCATTTTGTTTAGGACAGGTATAATTACAAACACAGGAACATATATAATACATCAAAATGAAGCTGGTCTTCTGTGAATCAAATCCCTACTTCTCCACATAGTCACCGTTTCTTTCAATATCAATGTTCCACCTTTGAATGGGAGCATGGGTATCCCTGCCCCCATAAAATTCTGTTGACTACTCTTTGACACATTTTTTCACTTCATCGTCACTAGAAAAATTCTTTGCCCCTCAAACCCTCTTTCATAAAGCCGAAGAGATGATAGTCTGAAAGCGTTAAATCTGGTGAGTATCGAGAATGCAGTAAAGTTGTCCACCCGAATGAGGTGATTTTATCCCTTGTTCTGATGCTTGTATGTGATCGCCTGACGATGGCACTAATTTGTGCCGAAGGTGATAGTTTAAGAACCTTTGATTCTTGATGGATTCATTCACCCCTTCCACCCGGACCAAAAAAAAAGCTGGTCAGACAAGTGTAAAAAAGAAGCTTTTTAGTCAGGAAATGTCTGTCGCGTTCAACCAAACAGGCACTCCCACACCCCTGACACACACACACACAACATATATGTAAATAGAGAGAGAGAGAGAGAGAGAGAGAGAGAGAGAGAGAGAGAGAGAGAGAGAGAGAGAGAGAGAGGGGGGGTCAGTGATATTTCCATTAATGGATAGGACACTTAAACATGGACACAACAGTGTGAACCAAATATTACAATCATACATCAATACTTTAGTATTATTATCTAATAATTTTTAGAAAAAAGTCAATTGAAAAATTAGGCCCACCCTTTTAAACAAAACAAATATCGATGTATAATCTTTTCACTGATAATCTTAGATATAAAAGTAAATTTTATTTCATATATAACAGAATAAAAATGTCTCCGAAAAATTATTTTTTTAATGTTTTTTTGTTGTTTTTACATTTAATATATATATATATATATATATATATATATATATAATATATTAAATGTAAAAACAAAAAAAACATTAAAAGATAAGGTTGTCATGCCGTAAAATCCAAACATCCAACCAGAAATATTGGGCAACTAGTGAGAATCGAACTCACTAACAATAATCTTGCTTCCACACCAAACAAAATGTATTCGGTATAAAACAACCAACAAACTAACCAACCAGCGTAGCAGATAACCGAGTTAGAATCGAACTCACTTCAACTCAGGGGAGACGAGAGACGACCCAATGGCTTGGAGGGAGTGGGAGGCTCACATTTGGTGCCTCAGAGCCAGGGTTTCGACCCTGCCATAAAAGAGGTGTCCAGCGAACCAAAAATACATTTTGTTCGGCACCTGAAAACCAACAATTCAACGTAGAAGACCCACCAGCAACGAGAAACAAACAAGAAAAGATATAACAACATCCACAAGAAACCCTCCTTTGGGAAACTGGAGACCAACTTTAAGGAAGTCTAGAAAGGAACATCTCGATTACGCATTGGTCATACAAGACTAACGCACTCCTATATACTCAAACAAGAACAACAACCACAATGTAAAACATGTCAAACACCTTTGACAGTTAAACACTTATTCATGCAATGCAGGTTTTTTGCTCATATCAGAAACCGTTATATGTCCAACATATCAGACTTCCGGTTTCGACCGGGGGTCCAGTGAGCTTCGGCCACTGGAACTTACAAGTTAATAGCGTCGATCCCAGGGGGCTATCCCCCCAGGCAATACCTGCCCCTTTGACTTAAAGGGGCAAGGCTGGGTTTATTGCCCAGCGCCTGAGGTGCCCCCCTTGTGGGGGAATGCCGAAGGGATCGACGCAAGTTTTGTTCTTTCCCACCCATGAGCTTCGGCTTGTGGGTGGGCCCACGTTTAAAACGAGGCCTTGTGCCCAGCCCATACAAGTGGGGTATGAGGCAAATACCTCAGAAACCGTTATTTTAAAGCAAACAATATGAAAGATCTGTTTGAAAATGTCAACATGGAGGATATTCTCTCTTTTTGGGGGGAAATAGTTAATCACGTGAACTTACTAACAACTCCTTCTGCGCAAGTTATTTGTTTTTGTTTTTTGTTTGTTTTTTTTTTTTTTTGGTTATTTAATTTATTCAAGAGAGTGTAGCAATGTGATTAATTTAAGAATAATTAAAAGAAGAAAAAATATTTCAAATCATACAACCGCTTTTTATTACTAAAGGATCAAATTTCAATGTGTAAACTATATTCAGTTGAGATTTTCGCTTCATTTGTATTGAATTAAATAGGTAATACAATCTCTGTCGCCTAATGGTTATCCTATTTGCATATATTTTTCCTACACTCAATGTAAAAATCCTGAGACTGATCTAGAACTAGAGGACTCAGAAAAAATATCGAACTAAACATGGTAATTGTAGAAAACGACTTCAAGCATTAGAAGTTATATATATATATATATATATATATATATATATATTATAATATATTATATATTTTTATTTATTTATTTACAGAGTTTTCACAGATCAATGTTCATTATAAACAGCGACCAGGTTTCATGCCAAGGGGCAATCATCAGGTTGCTGAGCAAGTTGTTCAAAATAAAAAAAATTCTATTTTTAACGAATAAAGGGAGGTAACTTCGTTGGCATTATTACAAAAAAATGCAAATTTTGAAAAAATTTATTTTTAGTAAATCCAAACTACAACAGCGTCCGCAAAACTAACCGACGTTATTTGCGGACCAAAATGTGACATTGAGTAAAGATCTTCAACAAACAACATGGGATCTTGCTCAACAACCTGATGATTGCCCCTTGGCATGAAACCTGGGTCGCTGTTTATAATGAACATTGATCTGTGAAAACTCTGTAAAATGAATAAATATTAGCTCTCACAATTTGTGATTGAGCACTGTATTTTCTTTGTTTCATCACAAAAAAATTGTTTATATATATATATAATATATATTATATATATATATATATATATATATATATATATATTGGCAATTTGGAGAGTCACTCTTAAAGCCAGGTTGACTGCTGGCTATTGACACCACCAAAACCATCAGTATATTTTGGCTGCATTTCTTCCTTTATACATATTTGGTTTGTGAACACTATGTTTATGACGTATAACCATTGTGTTCGATTGAGTACTGATTCAGCGAATACGCGTGGATAGATTTGATTGGATGATTGGAATGTTGACGTGGCGAAGGGGAGAAAGGAAGAGTGAGAGGTGATAGTTAGAAGTTAGTAAGGAGTTTTGAATTTGGTCGTCGACGGGTGAGGATGAAAACTTGAGCCTGGTCGGCCACGGGGTGAAGACGAGCTAAGACCTGATCTTCCCCGTGCAGTGATCTTGGATGAAATCAAAAGAAATAATTACTTGATCAAGTCGCAAAATGGATGTCTTGTCTTTTGTAATTCCTTTTATTTTGACAAAATTAGCCTTAACTAGAAGCACAATCGGAAGAAGCCGGCGGACATAGCAGAAAGTTTCCAAGTAAGTCTAATCTCTCTCTCTCTCATATCTTTCACAATAAGTCTCTCTCTTCCTAAAGAAAGTTCTTACCAAAGAATACTCACTCTCACCAGTGCGTATGTGACACGTATCAAATTTGGTACTGTGGACAACATAGTATCAGTGGGGTACGTATACGAAGCATATAGGGTCACATTCCTCATACGTTCACAGTGAGTGCCGTGCCCGAACCTAATAGTGATCACATGGGGTGTGTGAATCTTATAGTTTCACAGCACACACACACACACACACACACACACACATATATACATATATATATATATATATATATATATATATATAATATATAAGTAAAAGAAAGGAAATTAATCCGACAATATGAGTAAGAAAAGGTGGAATGAAAACATCACACAATGCTGTTAAAGAAGAAAACAATTTATGATGATTTTTGTAAAATCGAAATATTGATCAATATCAGCTATGATTATATTATAAATGTTTTCTTCTTTAACAGCATTGTGTGATGTTTTCATTCCCCCTTTTCTTACTCATATATATATATATATATATATATATATATATATATATATATATATATATATATATATATATATATATTATTCATTATATAAGACTGGTAAATTTATAAGTAAATAGAGATCAATATCTATAATAATCTTACATAATTTATGAGCAGTCATAACTTATGAATGTACCTGTAGTTAGAATTTTAAATAAAGTTCGTTAGATTCTAAAGCGGAGGTGGGTAATTTTCCATACCCTTTAGGATTATGAGTGACGTTTAGTTGATCCCAACTTCACCTTCCGATAGAAAGCGCGTGATTGAACGCGTGATAATAAGTTAGTTGAGTTAGCAGTTTCGACCTGGCTTTCAAGGAGCGTAGATGTGTTGTCAGCTCCCGGGGTCTGTCTCCCCACGGCGGAATCAAAATGGGCAGGGTTGAGAATAAGGTTTAATCATATCAACACCAAGTTTTGTTGTTAATTGAATGTTAAGACAATGACCATATCTTTTAATTCATTATAAAATTAAAACTAAAATATATACATCCCTTACAGGACCGGTGGTATTTTCTATACTGCTGGAGGACTTTAGATTGGTGGTAATTGATACGGAAGGTTCGAAACGATGTTTGACCCCAAAGTCATTGATCTGTTTATTACAATATTGGAATAATGTATAAGTATACTCCCTCTATAATTACCATTACCCAGGATTTGAACTCGGTTGGTTGGTTAGTTGGTTGGTTGGGTGTTTGGCTAGATTTTACGGCATTTCAACCCTTGTTGGGTTATTTTATGCCAAAGACGTTTTATTCCATGTGTTCTTGATGGGTATTAAAATTGACGAACCCAGGAACCTTTTATCGAACTCGGGTGCCTTCTGTCGTAATAATGGGCCCTTCAGGGAACTTAAAACCGAACCCTTTAGTTGGTTGGTTGGTGGTTGGTTAGAATTTTACCGCATGTCAAC
>JALAJA010000056.1:142108-149608 GCA_023376005.1 Doryteuthis pealeii
CTTATAATAAAACCCTTTCCAATGCATTCCTATAGTAAAAAACCCTTTCCAAATGCATTCTTATAGTAAACCCTTTCCAATGCATTCTTATAGTAAAACCATTTCCAATGCATTCTTATAATAAAACCCTTTCCAATGCATTCCTATAGTAAAACCCTTTCCAATGCATTCCTATAGTAAAACCATTTCCATGCATTCTTATAGTAAAACCCTTTCCAATGCATTCTATAGTAAAACCATTTGCATTTCCTATAGTAAAACCCTTTCCAATGCATTCCTATAGTAAAACCCTTCCAATGCATTCTTACCCTTTCCAATTAGTAAAACCCTTTCCAAGCATTCTTATAGTAAAACCCTTTCCAATGCATCCAATGCATTCTTATAGTAAAACCCTTTCCAATGCATTCTTATAGTAAAACCCTTTCCAATGCATTCTTATAGTAAACCCTTTCCAATGCATTCTTATAGTAAACCCTTTCCAATGCATTCCTATAGTAAAACCCTTTCCAATGCATTCTTAATAGTAACACCCTTTCCAATGCATTCTTATAGTAAAACCCTTTCCAATGCATTCCTTATAGTAAACCCTTCCAATGCATTCCTATAGTAAAACCCTTTCCAATACATTCTTATAGTAAAAACCTTTCCAATGCTTTCCTATAGTAAAACCCTTTCCATGCATTCTATATATAAAACCCTTTCCAATGCATTCCTATAGTAAAACCCTTTCCAATACATTCTTATAGTAAAACCCTTTCCAATGCATTCTTATAGTAAAACCCTTTCCAATACATTCTTATAGTAAAACCATTTCCAATGCATTCTATAATAAAACCCTTTCCAATACATTCTTATAGTAAAACCCTTTCCAATACATTCTTTTAGTAAAACCCTTTCCAATACATTCTTATAATAAAACCCTTTCCATACATTCCTATATAAACCATTTCAATACATTCTTTAGTAAAACTTTTCCAATGCATTCTTATAGTAAAACCCTTTCAAACATTCTTATAGTAAAACCCTTTCCAATGCATTCTTATAGTAAAACCATTTCCAATACATTCTCTTATAGTAAAACCATTTCCAATGCATTCCTATAGTAAAACCCTTTCCAATACATTCTTATAGTAAAACCATTTCCAATGCATTCTTATAATAAAACCCTTTCCAATACATTCTTATAGTAAAACCCTTTCCAATACATTCTTTTAGTAAAACCCTTTCCAATACATTCTTATAATAAAACCCTTTCCAATACATTCCTATAGTAAAACCATTTCCAATACATTCTTATAGTAAAACCCTTTCCAATACATTCTTATAGTAAAACCATTTCCAATACATTCTTATAGTAAAACCATTTCCAATGCATTCCTATAGTAAAACCCTTTCCAATGCATTCTTATAGTAAAACCATTTCCAATGCATTCCTATAGTAAAACCCTTTCCAATGCATTCCTATAGTAAAACCATTTCCAATGCATTCCTATAGTAAAACCCTTTCCAATGCATTCTTATAGTAAAACCCTTTCCAATACATTCTTATAGTAAAACCCTTTCCAATACATTCTTATAATAAAACCCTTTCCAATGCATTCTTATAGTAAAACCATTTCCAATGCATTCCTATAGTAAAACCCTTTCCAATGCATTCCTATAGTAAACCATTTCCAATTCATTCTTATAGTAAAACCATTTCCCATGCATTCTATAGTAAAACCCTTTCCAATGCATTCTTATAGTAAACCATTTCCAATGCATTCTTATAGTAAAACCATTTCTAATGCATTTTATAATAAAACCCTTTCCAATGCATTCTTATAGTAAAACCATTTCCAATGCATTCTTATAGTAAACCATTTCTAATGCATTCTTATAATAAAACCCTTTCCAATGCATTCCTATAGTAAAACCATTTCCAATTCATTCTTATAGTAAAACCATTTCCAATGCATTCTTATAGTAAAACCCTTTCCAATACATTCTTATAGTAAAACCATTTCCAATGCATTCTTATAGTAAAACCCTTTCCAATGCATTCTTATAGTAAAACCCTTTCCAATACATTCTTATAGTAAAACCCTTTCCAATACATTCTTATAATAAAACCCTTTCCAATGCATTCTTATAGTAAAACCCTTTCCAATGCATTCTTATAGTAAAACCGTTTCCAATGCATTCTTATAATAAAACCCTTTTCCACTACTCGAGTCAATTTCATACACCATGTATAATTTTTTTAATGTTCTATGACTTTTGATATCACGTTTTTGCTAAATAAAATTTAAATTTCTGTAAAAATTGTAAATTTAGCAAAACGTGCATTCAAACTGTAAATCGACTTCGTCTTATCATGTGTATCAGTGCGTGCACACGCGTGCAATGTGCGTGTATAAGGGCGGGTTGGTAATGCAATTTCTATTTTTGTAGAATATGGATTGGATGAGACGGGTCCAAATATTTAAAGAGGGGGTTTGCATAAATCCCTATATTGTACACTCACGGAAAGGGCAACCCATTGGGGAGAAAAATATCATTTGATCCCACTTCCACCAACCTGGCAGGGTAATTTGCTGCAATGGACAAGCAAAAGGACGAGTCAGAGTCCCTAAAGAACTCCGACGGAAGACTACACACCCCCACACACACACGCGTATATATATATATATATATATATATGTGTGTGTGTGTGTGTGTGTGTGTGTGTGTGTTGTTGGCTGGCAACACGTGTACGAGTAAGACCATTTCCTGTCTTTTTTTAATCATAGTTAGGTGCCAGTAACATTTGACACTCTATCCTTGTGTTTTCTCAGATGACTCATCAGGCCAACCCTGGAGATAAATACTCTTCCACATAAACTACATGTTGGAACTTCCCCACTTTGAATGTTGCTGGGCTGAAAAGTAACCTTTCTTATAGCCCGCTTCAAATGTTGGTATTTAATTGGGTTGGGCTCAAATTCTTCCATAGACAGGCAGATGGTTGCTCTCCTGCCAGGTCTATTACAAGCAAGCTTCTCCCAGTCCTCCAGGGCCGGGTTAGCTCAGTCGGTAGAGCGTTCGGCTAGAAACCACAAGGTTCCTAGTTCTATACCGGTCCTCGCCAACTCAGCGTATGAGTAGCACAAGGATATGTGCGGTAAAGTAAGGAGCTGATGGTAGATGTGGCGCTACACATCAGACACCAAAACAATCTCCTTGGTCTAGCGCTATTGAAAAGGGGATAGACTCCCTCGCTGATTGGCTGATACCGACTTTAGACCGCCCCGACTACTTTACTTAATTTTTTACTTTTTATATATATATATATATATATATATATATATATATATGACATAATGATACAGAGATATTTACAGAATTATATATAGACACACACACACAAACACACACACAAATATATATATGATGATTTTTATAAATCGAAATATTGTTCAATATTAGCTATGAAAATGATATAAAATCTTTTCATTTTAACAGCATTGTGTGTTTTCATATCCTTTACTTATACGGTTGGATTTATTTCCTTACTCTTAACTTTATATATATATATATATTATATATATATATATATACACTTTGGTGCGGTACAAGTTCTTTTGTACAAGGTGATTGGCGGGTCCTAATTCTCTACCAGTAGTTTGTTGTAGAGTTCAGGTTCCGCATGAGAGCTCAATGTTTAATTATTGTAAACAGAGCAAAGTGGAAATGGTCCATAACCACGATACCCATGGTATTTAAGGCCTTTTATTCCCAAATATATATATATATATATATATATATATATATATATATATATATATGTGTGTGTGTGTGTGTGTGTGTGTGTGTGTGTGTGTGTAGATAGATAGATATATAGATGGATAGATAGATATAGACATCTCGAGATACATCATTCATCGTCTATACGTGTCGGACTATTATTATAATGTAAATTTTTAAAACAATTACTTTGAATTTCCGTCTTTTGTGGCCATTATTGTCTTCTCATAAACTCTCTATTTATAAACTACACAAAGACCCTTTCCTCTCTCTCTCACACACACCCTCACTTTCCCAATCTCCCCCGCTCTCTCTCTCCCCCTTCTCTCTTCTCGCTCTCTTCTCTCTCTCTCTCTCTCTCTCTCTATCCCGAACGGAACCCGACATTTCCTCCCTTAAGCACTTACTGAATACAGTCAAAAGAACCGAAGAATACATAATTCCCAATTCAAAGACGAACAATACAATTCATTGGAATCATTTTAAACCGATCCAGTTCCTTGTTTTCGTCTTTTGTTTGGTTTTTCTTCTTCGTTTTGCGCGGTTTAACAATTATTGCATTGTTACCATTTTCGTATCTCCCCATAAAATGCCGTCTTCCGGTTTCCTTCGAGTTTCTGCTATCAAGCATTGTCTGCGATTCAACTTAATAGTTGGACTGATTTCTAAGTGGAAGCGGAGGGGGGGGGAGGGGGTTCTTTGTGATGAAAATGTTGCAGCTTAAAAGGATAACACCACTTGCAAGTTATGTTTAAAGTATATTAAATTTGAACCAAAAATATTGTAGATTTTGGAGTGCGTTGAAAAATCTAATTCAAGAGGAAACGATGAAATCAGGCATAGCGGATCATATACGTAAATAATAAGTTTCGTTGAAAGATGATGAGGGGAGCCTTCTTTGTGTCGAAAATGTTGCAGCTTAAAAGGATAAACACCACTTGCAAGTTATGTTTAAAGTATATTAAATTTGAACCAAAATTTTTGGATATTTTGGAGTGCGTTGAAAAATCTAATTCAAGAGGAAACGATGAAATCAGGCATAGCGGATCATATACGTAAATAAATAAGTTCGTTGAAAGATGATGTGGGGAGCCTTCTTTGTGACGAAAATGTTGCAGCTTAAAAGGATAACACCACTTGCAAGTTATGTTTAAAGTATATTAAATTTGAACCAAAAATATTGTAGATTTTGGAGTGCGTTGAAAAATCTAATTTGAGAGGAAACATTGAAATCGGGCATAGCAGTACATATACGTAAATAGTGAATTTCCTAGAAAGGTGATAAGGAAAGGCTTATTTTTGACGAAAACGTTAGAGCTTAAAATATAATATCACATCCAAGTTGAGTTTAAAGTATATTAAATTTGGATCAAAATTTTTGGATATTTTGGAGTGCGTTGAAAAATCTAATTTAAGAGGAAACATTGAAATCGGGAATAGCGGATCATATACGTAAATATATAAGTTCGTTGAAAGATGATGAAGGGTGGCTTCTTTGTGACGAAATCGTCGTAGCTCAAAAGGAAAACACTACTTGCAAGTTATGTTTAAAGTATATTAAATTTGAACCAAAAATATTGTAGATTTTGGAGTACGTTGAAAAAATCTAATTCAAGAGGAAACGATGAAATCGGGAATAGCGGATCATATACGTAAATATATAACTTCGTTGAAAGATGATGAGTGGAGGCTTCTTTGTGACGTATTTTAGATCTGGTCCAAAAATATTGGAGATTTTGTAGTGTGCTGAAAAATCTAATTTAAGAGGAAACATTGAAATCGGGCATAGCAGTACAAATACGTAAATAGTGAAGTTCCGAGAAAGATGAAGAGGGGAGGTTTCTTTGTGACGAAAATGTTGCAGCTTAAAAGGATAACACCACTTGCAAGTTATGTTTAAAGTATATTAAATTTGAACCAAAAATATTGTAGATTTTGGAGTGCGTTGAAAAATCTAATTTGAGAGGAAACTTTGAAATCGGGCATAGCAGTGCATATACGTAAATACTGAAAATCATAGAAAGATGATGAGGGGAGGTTTCTTTTTGACAAAAACGTTACAGCTTAAAATATAATATCACATCCAAGTTGAGTTTAAAATAAATTAAATTTGGATCAAGATTTTTGGATATTTTGGAGTGCGTTGAAAAAATCTAATTCAAGAGGAAACATTGAAATCAGGCATAGCGGGTCATATACGTAAATATATAAGTTCGTTAAAAGATGATGTGGGGAGGCTTTTTCGTGACGTATTTTAGATCTGGTCCAAAAATATTGGAGATTTTGGAGTGCGTTGAAAAGTTTAATTGAAGAGGAAACAATGAAATCGGGCATAGCGTAACATATACGTAAATATATAACTTCGTTGAAAGATGATGAAGGGTGGCTTCTTTGTGACGAAATCATCGTAGCTCAAAAGGAAAACACTACTTGCAAGTTATGTTTAAAGTATATTAAATTTGAACAAAAATTTTTGGATATTTTAGAGTGCGTTGAAAAATCTAATTCAAGAGGAAACGATGAAATCGGGAATAGCGGATCATATACGTAAATATATAAGTTCGTTGAAAGATGATGAGGGGTGGCTTCTTTGTGACGTATTTTAGATCTGGTCCAAAAATATTGGAGATTTTGTAGTGCGCTGAAAAATCTAATTTAAGAGGAAACATTGAAATCGGGCATAGCAGTACAAATACGTAAATAGTGAAGTTCCGAGAAAGATGAAGAGGGGAGGGTTCTTTGTGACGAAAATGTTGCAGCTTAAAAGGATAACACTACTTGCAAGTTATGTTTAAAGTATATTAAATTTGAACCAAAAATATTGGAGATTTTGGAGTGCGTTGAAAAATCTAATTCAAGAGGAAACGATGAAATCGGGCATAGCAGTACATATACGTAAATAAATAAATTCCTTGAAAGATGAAGATGGGTGGCTTTTTTTGTGACGTATATTAGATCTGGTCCAAAAAATATTGGAGATTTTTGGAGTGCGTTGAAGAGTCTAATTGAAGAGGAAACGATGAAATCGGGCATAGCAGAACATATACGTAAATACTGAAGTTCCTTGAAATATGATGAGGGGAGGTTTCTTTGTGACGAAAATGTTGCAGCTTAAAATAGGATTGTTGAGTTTTTAAGGGCCATCGTTGGCCAGTTGATTCTCGGTAAAGGGTCCTCCGATTTGAATCCTTTTGGTAATCCTCTAAGGTAGAGAATCCTAGGTCTTTTCTAGAAGGTTGCGAGTATACTGAGAAAGAATCAGCGCATAAGTAATATATCAGCCACGCAGTATGGCCAGCAATTGGCTAAGGAATAGACCACATGATCTCGGCTAGTCTATAAATATAGGCCAGGAACCAGCACACACCTGATATACAAATAACATCCAACAAGAATAGCACATGCAAGTTGTGTTTAAAGTATATTAAATTTTAACCAAAAATATTGTAGATTTTGGAGTGCGTTGAAAAAGCCTAATTCCAGAGGAAACATTGAAATCGGGCATAGCAGTACATATACCTAAATACTGAAATTCCGAGAAAGATGAAGAGGCCAGGATTCACTGCAGCTTTAAAAATATGATTTCATATATATATATATATATATATATATATATATATATATATGAAGTGGACAAACAATCTGACAATTGGGGGGGGGGGGGAGATTATGTGCTTAATTAAAGTCATACCTAATTTGAGAATTAATTTTGAGAACAAAGCACTGTCCTGTCTA
>JALAJA010000056.1:152108-182339 GCA_023376005.1 Doryteuthis pealeii
CGTGTGTATTGCGTACGTGTGAGCGTATGATATGCGTACGTGTGAGTGTGTATTTGCGTACGTGTGAGCGTATGGTTTGCGTAGTGTGAGTGTGTGTTTGCGTACGTGTGAGTGTGTGTATTTGCGTACGTGTGAGGTGACCGTGTATTTGCGTAGTGATGGTATGTATTCCGCGTGGGAGTGTATGTATTTTCCGTACGTGTGAAGTGTATGTATTTGCGTACGTGTGAGTGTGTATTGCGTACGTATGACGTATGTATTTGCGTACGGTGAGTGTGGTATTGCGTACGTCTGAGCGTGTGTATTTGCGTATGTTGTGAGCTGTTTGTATTTGCGTACGTTGGCATGTGTTTGCGTATGTGTGAGCGTATGTATTTGCGTGTGTGAGTGTGTATTGGTACGTGTGGAGTGTGTATTTGCGTATCGTGAGCGTTGTATTTGCGTACGTGTGAGTGTGTCTGTATTTGCGTACGTGTGAGAGTATGTGTATTTTGCGTGACGTGTGAGTGTGTGTATTGCGTAGTGTGAGGGTTGTATTTGCGTACGTGTGAGTGTGTGTATTTGCGTACGTGTGTATGCGTGTGTATTTCTGCGTACGTGTGTAGGCTCGTAGTGTATGTGTAGCGTACGTGTGGTATGTAGGATGTAGGGTATTGCGTACGTGTGAGTGTGTGTATTTGCGTACGTGTGAGCGTGTGTATTGCGTACGTGTAGTGGTGTTATTTGCGTGTGTGAGTATGTGTATTTGCGTACGTGTGAGTATGTGTATTTGCGTTAGTGTGAGTATGTGTATTTGCGTACGTGTGAGCGTGTGTATTTGCGTACGTGTCGAGCGTGTGTATTTGCGTACGTGTGAGTGTGTGTATTTGGCGTACGTGTGAGCGTGTGTATTTGCGTATGTGTAAGAGTGTGCATTTGCGTACGTGTGGAGTGTGTGTATTTGCGTACGTGTGAGTGTGTGTATTTGCGTACGTGTGTAGTGTGTATTTGCGTACGTGTGAAGTGTGTGTATTTGCGTACGTGTGAGTGTGTGCATTTGCGTACGTGTGGAGTGTGTGTATTTGCGTATGTGTGAGTGTGTGTAGGTTGCGTACGTGTGAGGTGTGTAGTTGCGTACGTGTGAACGTGTGTATTTGCGTATGTGTGAGTGTGTGTATGTGCGTACGTGTGAGCGTATGTATTTGCGTACGTCTGAGCGTGTTGTATTTGCGTACATATGTGCGTATGTATTTGCGTATGTGTGAGCGTGTGTATTTTTCGTACGTGGGAGCGTGTGCATTTGCGTACGTGTGAGTTTGTGTATTTGCGTACGTATGAGCGTGTGTATTTGCGTACATGTGAGCATATATATCTGCGTACGTCTGAAACCTGTGTATTTTGCGTATGTGTGAGGTGTGTGTATTTGCGTACGTGTGAGGCGTATGTAATTGTGTACGTGTGCGCTGCTGACACAGAAACCTACATTTCCGTACACACAACCGAGTCCCTGTATGTAGGACGACACCGTTCCGCTTTCTTCTAGCCAACTGTTCATTAAGCGAATCGTTCAGTCGTAGCATTTTGATTGGCTGAGGCATGCGGACACATCGGGCCGGTCATCGGGAAAGTGTTCACCTTTGTCTCCTAAGGTGGCGCCCTAGGCCGACTTTACGTTCCGATAAAATTACACATTGTCCCAACGGAATGAGCGGGAGACGCGTTCGTTAAAAGAGAATATTTCCTACGGTGCTGTCACGAACATCGTGACGAAGCTGAATGGAACAAATTCCACGTCAGCATGTTTTAATTTATTGTGTGATTGATTGATTGATCGATTTTAACTGCATTTCAACCCGTGCAGCTTTAATTAGAGCATTTGGTAGGGAAATCATAAGCTCCTAGTTCAGATACCGACCCTCGCCATGATGTATAATAAAAAAATGTATCAATTGAATTTAGTAGCTTGTGCTGTTATATCCACTTTTCCCCTCTATTTTCAAATATATATATTATATATATATATATATACTATATATTATCATAAGGTTCCTAGTTCGATACCGACCCTCGCCATGATGTTATATAAAAAAAAAATATATCAATTGAATTTAGTGGCGATGCTAGTTCTATATTCCACTTTTCCCCTCTATTTTCAATTATACTATATATCTATATATTCATAAGACTTCCTTAGAGTTAAACGATACCGACCCTCGCCATGATGTGAATAAAAAAAATATATCAATTGAATTTTAGTGGTGTGCTGTTATATTCCAACTTTTCCCTCTACTCTATTCAAATATATCATTATATATATATATTTTATACTATATATTATATTATAATATATCATAAGGTTGCTAGTTTCGATACCGATCCCTCGCCATGATGTTATATAAAAAAAAATATATGAAATTCAAAATGAAAAAAACGTACTTTGTTTTCTTTTTTTTCTTTTCTTTCTGTGTTTGATTTGAGGAAGAAAAGAGAAAATGTTTTGAAGATGTTTTCGAATCCATGATTTCCTTAGGAGGACAACAAATATTGAAAAAAAACCGAAAGAAAAAAAGAAAAAAATAAGTACATGAAAAGTAAAATTTAAAAGAAATTAATAAAGAAACTTATTATTTCCTTAGTTATTATTCAACCAGATGTTAGTGTTTATTTATAGTCATATATCATTTATGTATATGCATATAGAGGCGCTGTGGGCTAGTTGGTTTAGGAGCTCATGGGAAATGGACTCGTCGATTCGAGTTTCAATGCATAGCGACGAAGCTGTTGGCATTCAGCCTAGCGCTAATACCCTTGGGAAAGGTATTGAATCCATATATTCTCTCTCCGGCTATATGGACTAAATAGAGAGGCCAGACTGGGACCCTTCAACATTAGGCGTAACGTAACCAGTCTAGGAGAGGGATAACTCTGAATTCAAAATTCCCTCCGCTATGGGTTAGAATATATAGGGCAGACTGGTGCCCTTCAACAATTGGGTGCGTAACCAGTCTAGCGATAGGGATACTCTGAATTCAAATTCCCCTCCAACTATTGGGTCTTAAATAGTTAGGGTCAGACTGGGCCTTCAGCTCCTGGGTAGGCGTAAACCAGGTATAGGAGGGATAACTCGTGAATTCAAATCTGAGGTCGGTCATTGACAGCGGTTTGTAGAACCCTTGAATGCACCAATTCTTCCTATCGACTTGTGCCAAAGTTGGCTTGGTTCCAACACGCCTTCCACACTATAACACCAAATCACTTGTTCGAGACGTTTTCATTGTGGTGATCGAACCCCATGCGTCGAACAATCGACGAGATGAGTCCATGAATAATGTAATGATTCTAATATATGGCGTTGTGAGTGTCGTCATGTTTGTTAACATCTTGATGTCATTAGCATTGGGTTTTGTTTGTTTGTTAAACAACAATAGTATCAAAACATATTTGATTTTAAATATTCATGACATCAATCTTGATATCATATGACTCTGGAATGGGCTTTTAGTAATTAGTGCAATTCCAATTTTTATGAATGAACGATCAATTGTAACAAACACTTCCGACATGTGGTCATGAAATTATTACACTTGGTTTGTTTTTCTTTTTTTCGCCAAATGATAATACAAAATAGTATTATACGTGTCAGGTATTGTGACAGTCTTTTACAAGTACAAAATATTTGTAGATATATTTCTATGAAAGTGACGTTTGTTTTATTTACTTCTTTGTTAGGTATTGACATTCTTCTTCAACAGACTAAAAAAATACATCATTTTATTGATCTCATTTCAACCGCATAGTGGGAACCTAAGGTCTAATGATGCCTGATAGTTTGCAAGGTTGAAAAATCTTGGGATTACTTTAAAAATTTTGCCTTAAATTCACTTACTGAAAATGCGAGCCTTCGAAAAAACAAGCCAAAAACGCCTCACAAAACAGGGCTTTTTTCAGGTTGATTTCATTGGCATGTAAAAAAAAACTTAATAGAAACGCGCCGGCCGGACCCTTAAAATCTAGAATTAATATTCCAACGGTTGTTTCGCTAAGTTAGGGGCCCCCGGACACCCTTACCTGATAGTTGCGTATGTTGGAAAATTTTGGGGCCAATTTTCAAATCGGGGTTGAAGCGATTTTTTTTATTCTCCAACAGGCTACTGAAAAAACAAAAAGGACAAACGTGCTGTTAACACTACTCGAAATTAATAAATACACATTAAATTTGGTATTTTAGCAAGCCCCAACGGGTCTAATTGATGTTTGATAGTATTGCAAGGTTGAAAATTTTGTTAACTTTAAAAAATTTTGCTGAAAATTCTATCTGAAAAATCGAGCGTCATCGCAAAGAATACAAATTAGATATTTTTGATACATGTCAGGTATTGAAGGTTTTACAAGTACAATAAGATATTTGTAGATATTCATGAAGTATCGTTCTTGTTTTATTTACCTCTTGTTAGGTATTCAAGTGCTTTTACAGATAAAAAAATTTTATGGATCACTATTTCACCAGAGGGACTCCTAACAATACACCCTCTAGGGTCAGACGTGGACCTACGGATAATGGCGACATGAATGAGTATCTCCACAGTCTCAGAGTAATATCTCACGATCTTATTAAATGGAGATTGTGTGTTTTTCGTCTGGTAACCGGAAACAATCCGACGTCATCAACAATTTGCTTTGTATATTGATGTCACCATTCACCATGAATTTATCCTTATTTAAACCTCAATTTATAATTAAACATTGTTTTACATTATTTATACTGTTAACCTCTGATCACATACTAGTAACATGCAATTGTATTCTATATATACAAAAGAATAGGCGGGTTTACAGTGTAATGGAGCTAATTTGCTATTGATTATTAAAAATGTAATTTTAATAAATATAATGTCTTATGTATTATTGGTTGTCTAACTGTTTGGTTTTATTTTAATGAATATAAGCAAAATCTCTTCATATTAATTCCTTAAATGAAAACTCCACTTAACAAGAAAATATAACTGTCATTTTAATTCTCTACTCCGCATTAACTAAATTACTTAAATCTAGAAAAATAATACAATGAAAGACGAGGAGTGTTGAAGAGTAAATTTCAGTTTTTGCTATTTTTCGATTATACTCCCTCTGTTTCAAAATCTTTGATCTGCATTTTATTTAGTTTCTTTAGCGTTTCTAATTTATACGATATTTCATTACATTTAAAACTTTTAGAATACTTGCACGGAAGGTGCATATATGTTGTCTACAACAATGGACTGACTTGCACTGGCATAAGGCATAAATAAATTTTTATTTTTTATTATTTTTTTTAAACTGAGGCCCGTGGAAGGCCTGCCACTATGACTCAGATCATGATAAGTCCTACCATGAATATAATGCAAATGACAGGCCCGAGATGTTATTAATTAATTATTATTTCATTTCGTTTTTTTTCTTTGTTTTTTTAATAATTTTTAAAGGAGCTTAAGCATCACCATTGTTTAGTATAATTACAAGACGAGATATCTTAATACTTTGTATAGCCCTTCTTGCACGACACTAAATATTATAGGGTTTCTACGATTTATAGATATATTATACATTAATTTCTATGAAACAACACACTACCAGCACACTTCAACCGTTAATATATAGTACATACACAGAAAGATAGATACTAACTGAATAAAAAATAGAATTTGATAGATAGATGGACAGAAAGATAAAAATAGATGAAGGACAAAGATAGAGGTAATAACATATTAAGATAATAAGACGAGGATTTGAATAAGTATAACACATTCAAGCGAAATAGATAGATATAGATAGATAGATAGACAGACTAATAGATAGACATACTTTGTCATCAGCCTTCTTCACGACACTAAATAATTTAATGTTATATATCTCTTTCTTTCTTTTTATATCTGGTCGTATTTTCTTCTGGCGGGCTTTGCTATTCTGATGCTTTGTATTTCTATCATTATCTTGACTTGGTTCTGGCATCTTCTAAGGATCTTGCGTCTGGAGTTGACTTGCATGGGACTTCGGTCTGGTTTTCTGTTAGGATTTCTCGTTTCAGAGAGCCCTCGTTCTTGTTAGATTTTTAGCATGTAAACCACAAGACTTTGATTTACTTTGATGTACTTTATTGGTAAAATTTCCGGGCAACCCAACATCTGCTAACTAACATAGTTGCGCGGTGAGTTTCCAGTTTAGACAGAGCATAAATGCCGACCGCTCTGCTGCGCCCAACTGCAAAACTGGACTCGAAAAAGGTCCCACGTGCTTCATCAATTTGGCGGGCTTCTGTAATTTTCCATGGAAGGACCCGGCCATGATATGAAATGGGTCACCCCTTCAGAATTACAGGGGGATTGACATATCTTTTGCAACCGCATAGATGTTGTACAAATACATGTGACAAAAATCCCAAAAAAAAAGGAAAATAATAATAAAAAATATGTTGTATTTTATTTGCTGATTATTTTGTTATTAGTAGATCATTATAATTAAAAATGTTAATAATTTTTATAATGGATTGTCTGGTTTTTCTGTCTGTAACGGAGAATATTACTAATCGAGTCACAATTAATAGTTATTTGTGCAGTCACATCTCTCCCATGATTTTTATTTATATTTAAAACCTCAATTATTAATAAAATTGCTTTCACTTTTTATTAGTTTGTCCATTTCTAATAAATAACATGCAATTGATATTTATAATATACAAAAATAGCGGTTGCAGTGTATGGGAGGCATTTGCATTATATATAAAATGTGATTTATTTAAATATGGTGCTGTATTATCTTGATTTTAATTGTTTGTGTTTTATTTTATGAATATAAGCAAAATCTCTTCTCAATGATTTAAATGAAATCATTACAAGAAGAAATAACTGTCATTTATTACTTTATTTCCTGAATTTACTAAATAGTTACAATAAGTAAAAAATTCAGCAATGCAAAGAGACGGGAGTGATGGGAAGAGTAAGTTGTCATTTTCTATTTTTCTATTTATACCCACTCTGTTACATATGCTTTTTGTCTGCCTCTAATTTAATACGATATTTCATGCATTTAAAACTTAAAATACTTGCACCCGCAGGGTGCATATATTTGCTGTATAATAATATATATTACACGTATATGTAACATTTGTTAATAAAACGTGGAGCTTGTGTCAGCAAGACACGCTGGCAACCTGGCGCGCTCCTCAATCAACAAGGAAAAAAAAGGATGTGAAAAGAGAGGACAAGAAATGCCGCACAAAAAAAGAGGAGCTAAAAAGGAAGGAGATGACCAACAGGCACCCCCAAACACCTACGAAAGCATCCACCTTTTGTTTGCAATCACTGTGACCAGAGACTGCATTCAAGGATTCGGTTGTTCAGCCACTCACGTAGCTGTAGCGTAAAAAATAAAATAAATAGATGGACATTACGGTCATCGTCTAAATAGACGGAAGGTTGCCAACCCAACTGTAACAATTTGTTTGTTCAATAAATGCAATGAGAATTGCTTTGTGTTTTTATAAACTGTTTGCTCTTACAATTTCCCCCCCTCCTGATATTGTTAGTTTCTCTTGTGAGTGTAAATAGAAGTTAGAGAGCTGGAGTATGATTGAACCTTGGCCACTTTATTCGCTCTCGTAGGAAACAGAGATTGGTGTGTGCAATACTGGCCTTGTTACAAGGATACACATTTTTAAAATCCAGTAGCAAATGGCCTAACAACACAGAAGATAGAATTATATAAAAAATACGAGAAATAGACAAAAAAAAAGATTCGTCCAGCCTGTAAAAAAAACCCAAAAAAACAAAAAAAAAACAACAAAACAGAATAATAATAATAATAATGATACTAATAATAATAATAATAATAATAGAAGAAGAAGAAGAAGAAGAAGAAGAAGAAGAAGAAAAAGAAAAAAAGAAGAATATAAGGAGAAGAGAGATAATAATAATAATAATATTAATATAATAATAAATAATAATAATAATAATAAGAAGAAGAAGAAGAAGAAGAAGAAGAAGAAGAAGAAGAAGAATGATAATAATAATAAAAAAGAAGAAGAAATAGAAGAGAAGAAGAAGAAAAAGAAGAAAATAAGGAGAAGAAGGAGAATAATAAATAATAATAATAATAATAATAATAGTAAGAAGAAGAAGAAGAAGAAGAAGAAGAAGAAGAAGAAGAAGAAGATGGTGTATAAGTAGAATAATAATATAAATAATATATAATAATAATAATAATAAGAAGAAGAAAGAAGAAAGAAGAAGAGAAAAAGAAGAAATATAAGGAGAAGAAAGAATAATAATAATAATATTAATAATAATAATAATAATAATAATAATAATAATAAGAAGAGAAGAAGAAGAAGAAGAAGAAGAAGAATGATAATAAATATAAAAGACAGAAGAAGAAGAAGAAGAAGAAGAAGAAGAAAAAAAAGAAGAAATATAAGGAGAAGAAGGAGAATAATAATAATAATAATAATAATAATATAATAATAATAATAATAATAAAATAGTAAGAAGAAGAAGAAGAAGAAGAAGAAGAAGAAGAAGAAAGAAGATGGTGTATAAGTAGAATAATAATAATAATAATAATAATAATAATAATAAGAAGAAGAAGAAGAAGAAGAAGAAGAAGAAGAAGAAGAAGAAGAAGAAGATGATGATGATGATGATGATGATGATGATGTAGAAGTAGAATAATAATAATAATAATAATAATAATAATAATAATAATAAGAAGAAGAAGAAGAAGAAGATGATGATGATGATGATGTAGAAGTAGAATAATAATAATAATAATAATAATAATAATAATAATAATAATAATAATAAACAAATGAACACGATACGGATACATATTGAAGGACATTACGGTGACAATTTTACGCATCATTTTCTGTACGCTTGGGATAATTCCGGAGAGTTTTGCAAAGAGTTTGAGAGGAATTGGAACCATAGTTGCAAAAAAAAAAAATGGAATTCCTCCAGACGACTGGATTATTCCAAGAAAACAATCAAAGAAATATTCGAAGAACTTCTGGAATATTCTGAAGAAAATGGAGTCGTTGATGCGAGTTCAAATCCCGGATGATGTTCGCCTTCCACCTTTTTCTAATATCCTCGTAAAGGAGACTTAAATAAAGGTTAATATTATTGTTACATAATGTATGAGCATCCATAAATTGTGAACATACCTGTAGTTAGAATTTCAAATAGGGGCCGTTAGAATTCAAAATAACGGGGTCCATGGAAAATTACCGAAGGGCCGGTTTAGTTCAGTCGGTAGAGTGTTCCGCTAGGAATCACAAGATTCTTGGTTCGATACCGGCCCTCGCCAACTCAGCGTATGAGTAGCGGTAATTTATGAGGAAGTGCATCCCGGTCTCCTGCCTCAAAAATTACTACCCGGTGACTATCAAAACAACAACCCCAGCTCGTCGTAATTCTTGTTTATTTATCGTATGTCGAAATTCTTGTTTAGATATGAAGATGGATATATAGTTTGGAATAGCCTGAGATAGATAGATAGATAGATAGATAGATAAACAAACAAAATAATATAGATAGATATGAACAAATGAAGATAGATATTTTCGACAAGTAAATGTATTGGGGGGGGGGGGGAGGGTCGTATTTTTTGTCGTAATTCTGTTTATTTAAACTAAAAAAAGACATTAAACAAACCATGAATAACAAAAAATGTTAGAATTTAAAGTAATATAGATAAATATGAACAAATTGAGAATAGATAGATAGATAGATAGATAGATAGATAGGAAGATGGATAGTTTGAATAGACTGGGCTGAGTCATTATTTTAATAGTCACCGGGTAGCAATTTTTGAGGCAGGAGATCTGGACGCACTTCCTCATAAATTACCTGAGTAGCTGAGGGATCTGTGCGGTAAAGTGAGGAGCTGATGGTAGGTGTGGTGCTCCACCTCAATTGTTGAAATAATCTCCTTGTCAAGTGAAAAGGGGATATACTCCTTCGTTGATTGGCTGATACCAACATTAGGCTGCCCTGACGACTTTATCTTACTTATGGGACGGGTAATGACCTTTTGATTGACCCTTGACGAGGCGCCATTGTCAAAATTGTAAAGTAGAAGTATAGACATCTTACAAGTCCCAGTTCCTCAGCAGTCAGTCTATTTTTGTATTCTTACATTCTCACTGTGGGAAAAAAATGAGAATGTTTTGAAATAAAATAATAATGCCTTATAAAGTTCATTCATTGATAAATCAACACTGAAAATTTCATTAAAATCCGATAATTCCCTGATTTTTGGTAAATTATTTTCTGTAGGGCTAAAGTCATTTTGTCAAAAACGAATTTTAGGCTCATTTTGCCAGTTACATCAAATTTGGGACTACCTAATATATATATATATATATATATATATATATATATATATATATATATATATTGATAATGATAATAAGAATTGAGACCATCCAGACAACTGTATTGCTGCAATCGGCAAGAATACCCAGAAGAATCCTGGAGACCCGAGGAGACTTGTCACTCAGACTCCAGAGAAAGGACATCAGCTAACGCTGGTGTGAAAAACTCACAAGGAGTGAAATAATAATAATAATATAATAATAATAATAATAATAATAATAATAATAATAATTGGAGACCTGTGGAGACTTGCTGTCACCACTCACCATTTAGTTTGGAGATGCGAGCTGGTTCCCTATGAGAGAGTGTAAAGTTTTTAAGTGCCATCCTTGGCCAGTTGAAAAGGGCTTTAAAAAAGTCCTGTGTTATGGAATCCTTTGGTGATCCATTGGTAAGCGTATAAGTCCTATCCTGCGTATTGGTAAAGGTCCAGTGATTTAATCCTATGTCCGTCGTCAATGAATGCCAGTGTAATAATGACCAGTAGGGTCGGTTAAGTATTGTATCAGCCTCAGAGTACTGCCAGTGATTGGCCAAGAGTTAGATCATATGATTCTGGCCTAAGAGCGTTCGGCTAGAAACCACAAGGTTCCTAGTTCGATACCGGTCCTCGCCAACTCAGCGTATGAGTAGCACAGGGATCTGTGCGGTAAAGTAAGGAGCTGATGATAGGTGTGGCGCTCCACTTCAGATGCCAAAACAATCTCCTTGGTCTAGCGCTATTGAAAAGGGGATAGACTCCCTCGCTGACTGGCTGATACCGACTTTAGGCCGCCCCGGCGGCGACTATAAGTAGGAGTGGGCTTTTAACACACACCATATATGTAAAAATTCTCAACAGCGGAGATTTATCGCACAACTTATATGTAAATATGGTTAAAGTCATGGGAAATGGACTCGTCGCCCCGAGTTCAAATCCTGGAAGAGGTAATTGCATTTCACTTAGTGCTAATACCCTTGGGAAACATATGAATCCTACTCTCCCTCCAGCTATGGGTAAATAGCAGAGCAGACTGGGTTCTTTAACCATGCTAGGTAACCAGCCTAGGAAAAGGAAAACTCTAAATTCAAACCTGTTGAACTCCACTTAAGAAATTGACCTTGTGTCACATCCTGCTCGTGCGGAGTGGTTGGTAAATAGATATATGTAAAATTCTCAACAGAGAGGATGTCTCCTATGGTCCGCAACTCACCCGCGGTAGAATCATGGGCTGGGGAAATAAAATCTGAGAGCAAGCAAGCAACCTATTTTCGAGAATACTTGCGTCATATGAACAGACATTTCATCTTTGAAAATCTTTACCTCTTATACGCAAAATTCAAAGGAAATTTATTTTTGTTCGAAATCCTTTTGTCCTTTCCTTTCTCAAAGAATCACTCGTATATATGATCCTGTGGTTTTATCTTTTCAGAGTAAATAATACGCTTTTGTTCATTTACCTATATCTTCAGATTGCTTTGTTCTTTATGAGATCAGTTGTTGTTGTTGTTGTTGTTGTTGTTGTTGTTCTTCTTCTTCTTCTTCTTCTTCTTCTTCTTCTTCTTCTTCTCTCACTATCTTCCCATACTTCTTCTTCTTCTTCTTCTTCTTCTTCTTCTTCTTCTTCTTCACTCACTATCTCCTATACCTTCTTCTCTTCTTCTTCTTCTTCTTCTTCTTCTTCTTCTTCTTCTTCTTCTTCTTCTTCTTTCTATATATCTATCTATCTATCTATCTACCCTTCTCCTTCACCTTCTTCTTTTTCTTCTTCTTCTCGCTATTTTCCTATACCTTCTCTGTCAATATTCTTCTTTTTCTTCTTTTTCTTCTTCTTCTCCTTCTTCTCACTTTCTTCTTATACCTTCTCTGTCAATCTTCTTCTTCTTCTTCTTCTTCTTCTTCTTCTTCTTCTTCTTCTTCTTCTTCTTCTTCTCTCACTATCTTCCTATACCTTCTTCTTCTTCTTCTGTTTTTGTCTGTTTTTCTTCTTCTTTTCTTTTTATCTTTCTGATTCTCTCTCTCTCTATGATCCCGTTCTCTTTTTCTCACTATCTATGTCTCCCTCCTTTTTGGTCTCTCTCTCTCTCTATCTCTATCTCTCTCTCTCTTTCTCTCTCTCTCTCTCTCTCTCTCTCTGTCTATCTGTCTATCTATCGCTCTTAATCACTTTCTTTCTATTTCCTTGCTAATGTATTATTATTTGTCTATATATGTCTGTCAGTCTCTCTCACTCTTCTCCCCTTTCTCTCTTTCTCTCTTTCTCTCTCTCCCTCTCATTTGCTTATCCATCCTTATCACTGTCTCTTTCTCACTTTTTCTCTCATTTTTCTGTCTGTATCTGGCTTCTCTCCTTCTCTCTCTCTCTCCCCTCCCCCTCTCTCTCTCTCTCTCTCTCTCTCTCTCTCTCTCTCTCTCCTCTCCCTGCCTAGGAATTATTAGCTTTCTCTCTATTTGAACTTCTCAGATCTTAACCCCATGAATTATTATGTATGTGGCGCGTTTGAGAAAGACACCAATCCCTGTTCCAGTTGTACAAAAAGTATAGTTAATATATATATATATATATATATGTATATGTATATATATATATATATATATATATGTGTGTGTGTGTACGCACGCACGCGCGGTTTCTCTTTTCCCCGTTTAGTTTAGAATTAACGCCAACCGAAAACGATCGCCATGCGACAAGGAAGACTGTTTCAAACTGCCTCGATTAAAATCGAGCGCCTTGTCGGCAATTAAACGAGAAATTATTGGACAAACGTAGCTGCATGTTGGTGGTCTTTTGCAGAAGACAGAACATGGCCGCCGGGGCAGCTTTATTCCCCCCCCCACCACCACCACCACGTGATCTTGTTTAACTATCAATCGACTATTGGCAAATCTGTCATCTGAATGATGTTGAGAGACACACCAGAAACAATTGTGAATTCACACTGACCTGACAGTGCTCTGTTTTCCGGCCTTCAGCTAAACTTAAACGAAATTAGTATTAATATATATATATATATATATTTATATATATATATATATATATATATAAGTAAAATTAAAGTCGTCGGGGCGGCCTAATGTCGGTATCAGCCAGACCGCGAGGGAGGCTATCCCCTTTTCACTAGCGCTAGACCAAGAGGATTATTTTAGCATCTGAGGTGGAGCGCCACACCTACCATCAGCTCCTTACTTTACTGCACAGATCCCTGTGCTACTCCTTCGCTAGTCAAGCCAAGCCCTATTATTGTCCCAACCTTTTGCACTTATGGCAAGCCCCAATCCTTTTTATCATATGGGAGCTAGAACGCAGTGGTTGAGGGTCTTCATGTCCTAGGAATGATGTTAATCTCTGATAGCGAGCTTCCATTTTTGAAGGTCTGGGGAATGTGGAGCACCCCTTCATCACCATTGCTCCCAGGTCCACTCTGACGCGGAGGGTAGTACCTGTTAGGGTCATATTTATGGGTTAAATACGAAAATGTGTTTATAAAAAATTGATTATCAATTAAGAATATTTATTTCAAAACTTTATCGGCATTAAATGACCCACTGACGTTGATATGCCGTAAAACAAACCAAACCAAACCTCCTCTGAGAATGTAACTCCACGGTCCGGGAAATTAGTGTATGAGTAGTACAGGTAATCTATGCAGTAAATTAAGGAGCTGGTGGTAGGTGTGGTGCTCTACATCAGATGCAATAACAATCTACTTGGTCTAGCACTTGGGAAAAGGGATAGACTCCCTCACTTATCAATCGGTCCGATAACAAGCACGTATAAGGTCTGGTTTGGTTTGTTTTGTTTTACGGCATATCAACCTCAGTGGGTCATTTAATGCCGATAAAGTTTTGAAATAAATCAATTCTTAATGGATAATACAATTTTTTTATAAATGCATTTTTCTATTAAACCCATAGATGGGACCCTAACAGGTACTACCACTCCGGGTCAGAGTGGACCAGGGAGCAATGGTGATGAAGGGGTGCTCCACATTACCCAAACCTCCAAAACAGGAACCTCACCATCAGATAGAGTTTAACGTCATTCCCAGGACATGTAGACCCGCAGCCACCACTTTCTAGCACCCATATGATAAAATGGGGTCGGGACTTGCCATAAAAGCAATAGGGTTGGGAAAATCATATAGGTGCTCGGGCTTGACGTGGCCAGCCGATTGATCGAAGGGGGCCTCTCCGACCGTCCGTCTAGCCCAAGATAGGGCCAAAGTGGAGTATTGCAAGTCATGAACTGCTCATCCACCTGGGCTCTATCCTTAAGCATCACGGGTCGCCACCCACGGCCAACAGGTGGCCCCATTGGGGGAGTCTTACCCATCTGCAGAGGTGCAGTCGGTGCATTCTAACGCCCCACCGACAGGGCGGCACGTATAAGGGGATGTTTGTTTATTAATTCGATGACACCAAATGGTTGCGCATACAGATTTTAAATTGGCCTCCTAATAACCGGTGTTTTACAAGAAATTGAACAGCACTTTTTTATAATTTTCTATTTGGAATAGCAATTAACGAATTGATAATTAATAATTACAGTCATTAAATTGTATTAAACTCCGTTCAAAATTCCTGGCTTCTCCAGTGTCAATTATAATAAGGTTTCAATCTTGAATTTCATTTTTTGTTTTTATTCTAATAAACGTATGCGATAAATCTTAATCTAAATCTTAATATAAATAATTACACTGGTTTACAAAAAAATGTTTTTTGTCCGAGGCAAGAATGTGAATAGGTGTTTTTTTACTAATTTGGGTGTGCTGAATTCAAATTTATAAACAATTTTGCTCTATCGCCTCTAGTTTTCTGTCTTTTAAATAGTCTCATTTTAGTATATACACAGTATATACGTGCTTATTTCAACAGTTACAGCAGCTTATTACAGATAAAACAGGATAGATAAAGAACATTAACGGAATAAATATACTTGGATGACACAATGTACACAATTCATAGTACCGCAGACAGTTAGAAGTTTGAGTGACATTCGGCATTGCATATCCTCATAAGTCTTTAGCAACTTCTTAATACAGGCTTGGTAATTTGGTACACGTGTGTTACCAAAGGAAGCCACTACAGACTGATTTAAATGCTTCTCATGCTCTCAGTTTCCTGCATAATAACTAAAAAAGAAGACATAAGTCACATAATATTAGAAATTAACCCTGAATGCATATACACCTGTCTACAAAATGTACAGTATGCATATCTAAAAAAACAAAAAACAAGAGGTGATGATTAAAAACGGATTTCAAATCTGAATTCAGCACCCCCAAATTAGGGTAAAACTGCTATTTTTGTGTTTGCCTCAATTACTTTGTAAACCAGTGTTATCTATCTATCTATCTATCTATCTATTTATTATTTCAGTCTATCTATCTATCTATCTATCTATCTATCTCACTCTGTTTCTATCTATCTATACTATTTTTACTTTACTTAGTAGACCACAAATGAACCTTTTGGGCTCCTATTGTAAGTGATCCATGATGATACCAAGTACTCCAACTACAATTGGTATCACTTTCACTCTTATATTACACAGCTTTTTCAATTCTCTGGCAAGGTCCAGGTATTTATCCATCTTATCATTTTCCTTCAGTTTCACCCTGTGATCTGCTGGGACCGCAAAGTCCACCAGGTGACACGTTCTCTTTATTTTGTTAATCAACACGATGTCTGGTCACCTGGCTGGGATAGGGTGATCCGTCTTTATCTCAAAGTCGCAGAGAATTTTATGCGTTTCATTCTCAAGAACAGGTTCTGGTTTATGAATATACCATTTATTATTATTATTATTATTATTATTATTATTATTATTATTATTATTATTGAGAGAATAACATCTGCTAACGCTGGTGGGAAACTCTCAATAATAATAATAATAATAATAATAATAATAATAATAATAAAAATTATTTTAATACATCCCAAATTCTTTATATCCAAAAAGACGTCCTTTATCATAATTTCATTTTTCTTTTTCATCCCGGATATTTTATCAATTTCTTTAATCTACTCGTAATTCTATATTTCCGGCATTTCTTAATTTTTTTTTTTACCCCACATTAATTTCGGTGGAACATTATTTTTTTCCTTAGACGACAAAAAAAAAAAAAGGGAAAAACAAAAACAATAAAAAAAAACGAAGAACAAAAAAAAAAATCACGTTTCCAGCTGAAAGTAATCATATCAATCGATACATATTTTTTCTGAGTAGCATGTCCTTTGCCCTCCCTTTCTTTCTTTCTTTATAATAAAAAATAAATAGTCTCATTCTTAACGATACCGTGTACAATTAAGGAACATGAGTATTAATATATATAATAATAATAATAATAATAATAATAATAATAATAATAATAATAATAATAATAATAATAATAATAATAATAATAGCCCAGCAAGAAAGCCAGACCAAGTCTTGATTAACAAAAAAAAAAAAAAAGAACTTGTCAACAGGTGGATTATGCAGTTCCAGCAGATCATGAAGGAACACAAAAAGATGGACAAATACCTTGACCTTGCCAGAGAACTGAAAAAGTTATGGAATATGAAAGTCAAAGTGATACCAATTGTGGTCGGTGCACTTGGAACAGTCCCAAAAAATTGGAAAAAATGTTTGGAAAATCTGGAAATCCGAGGAAGAATTGAGAATAGTGCACTGTTGCAATCGGCTAGAATAATCAGAAGAGTCCTGGAGACCCGAGTAGACTTGTTGTCACTCAGACTCCAATGAAATGCCATCAGCTAAACGCTGATTTGAAAAACTCAAAAGGGATGATGATAAGTACATTATTATTATTATTATTATTATTATTATTATTATTATTATTAGTAGTAGTAGTAGTAGTAGTCTTAGTTGTAGTATTAGTAGTAGTATTGTAAAAAATACCATCAGCTAATTCTCAATACTAATACTTTTAATAATAATATAATAATAATAATAATAATAATAATACACGACTGGGTTGGGGAGGTGATCCACTGGGAATTATGCAAAGAATTAAATTTTCACCATACTACAAAATGGTATATGTATAAACCAGAATCTGTTCTTGAGAACGAAACACATAAAATTCTCTGGGACTTTGAAATAAAAACGGATCACCTTATCCCAGCAAGAAGTCCAGACCTAGTGTTGATAAACAAAAAATAAAGAACTTGTCAACTGGTGGATTTTGCAGTGCCAGCAGATCACAGGGTGAAGCTAAAGGAAAATGAAAAAATGGACAAATATCTGGACCTTGCCAGAGAACTGAAAAAGTTATGGAATATGAAAGTCAAAGTGATACCAATTGTAGTTGGTGCACTTGGAACGGTCCCAAAAGGATTGGAGAAGGGTCTGGAATGTTTGGAAATCAGAGGAAGGATTGAAACCATTCAGAACACTGCACTGCTGCAATCTGCCAGAAAACTCAGAAGAGTCCTGGAGACCTGAGGAGACTTGCTGTCACTCAGACTCCAGTGAAAGACCATCAGCTAATGCTAATGTGAAAACTCAAAAGGAGTAAATAATAATAATAATAATAATAATAATAATAATAATAATAATAATAATAATAATAATAATAATAATAATAATAATAATATATTTATCAATGGAATGTGATACTATGTGGACCTGAATGCGGTGAAATAATGCCGATATCGATAGACTGAGATAATATATAGATATAAATTGATTGAATTAAAACCTGAAAATCCTTATGGTGAAACTCGAATAGGTTATTTCAGTACACACAATAATAATAATAATAATAATAATAATAATAATAATAATAATAATAATGTACTTATAGAAAATTATTTTTATACATTCCAATGTTTTTATATTTTTACCCCACATTAATTCGATGGAAATATATTTTTCCTTAGAAGAAAAAAAAAAAGCCCCCCCCCCCATCCAAAAAAAATCCAAATTTCCAGCTGAAAGCAACTAACATTCTATCAATCAAAACATAATCGACTCTAAGTCCACGTTGATGAATTACGCTTGCCAACAGAACTCATTACGATAAAGCTCACCTACGTGCATTTTATTCATTTCAACAACACGTGCTTGATTAGCGGAGATTCGTCACTCGTTCGTTCGCAAGAACATTATAACCAACAATGTTTTTTTATTTTTTATTTTTTTTACTTGGCTAAGCCGCTCATATCACATAATTCTCTAAAAATGTTTTTTTTTTTCAATCAAATTTTCGTCATTGGATTACATGTCCCAATGTAGCACGGGACATTTTTTTTTTCGTATTCCTTGTTGAAGAAGAAATGACATCTTTCCCAAATCAAAATTATTATCTTGTGTTTTCTACAATTTTCATAAGTACATCTGTTCATATCTATCCATCTCTCTCACTCTCTCTCTCTCTCTCTCTCTCTCTCTCTCTCTATATATATATATATATATATATATATATATATATATATATTACCCTGTTCCTATCTGTATCATTATTTCATCCTGTTCATGTCTATCTATCTATCTATCTATTTTACCCTGCTCATATCTATCTCTCTATCTCTCTATTTCTCTATCTATCTATCTATCTATCTGTCAATTTTTCCCTGTTCCTATCTATATCTTTATTTCATCCTGTTCATGGATATCTATCTATCTATCTATCTATCTATCTATCTATCTATCTATTTTACCCTGTTCATATATATCTATCTATCTACCTATTTTACCCTGTTCATATCTATCTATCTATTTATCTATCCATCCATCTATCTATCTATCAATTTTTCCCTGTTCCTATCTATATCTTTATTTCAACCTGCTCATGAATATCTATCTATCTATCTCTTTATCTATATATCTATCTATCTATATATCTATCTATTTTACTCTGTTCATATCTATCTATCTATCTATCTATCTATCTATCTATCAATGTTATCCTGTTCCTATCTGTATCTTTATTTCATCCTGTTCATATCTATCTATCTATCTACCTATGTTACCCTGTTCATACCTATCTATCTATCTATCTATCAATTTTACCCTGTTCCTATCTATATCTTTATTTCATCCTGTTACTGTCTATCTATCTATTATCTATCTATCTATCTATCTACCTATTTTAACCTGCTCATATTTATCTATATCTCTATCTCTCTATCTATCTATCTGTCAATTTTTCCCTGTTCCTATCTGTATCTTTATTTCATCCTGTTCATATCTATCTATCTATCTATCTATCTATCTATCTATCTATCTATCCACCTATCTACCTATTTTACCCTGCTCATATCTATCTATCTATCTATCTATCTATCTATCTATCTATCTATCTATCTATCAATTTTTCCCTGTTCCTATCTATATCTTTATTTCATCCTGCTCATGAATATCTATCTATCTATCTATCTATCTATCTATCTATCTATCTATTTTACTCTGTTCATATCTATCTATCTATCTATCTATCTATTTTACCCTGTTCATATCTATTTATCTATCTATCTATCTATCTATCTATCTATTGTATTCTGTTCCTATCTATATCTTTATTTTATCCTGTCCATGTCTATCTATCTATCTATCTATCTATCTATCTATCTACCTATTTTACCCTATTCATATCTATCTATCTATCAATTTTACCCTGTTCCTATCTATATCTTTATTTCATCATGTTCATATCTATCTATCTATCTATCTATCTATCTATCTATCTATCAATTTTACCCTGTTCCTGTCTATATATTTATTTCATCCTGTTCATATCTATCTATCTATCTATTTTACCCTGCTCATATCTATCTATCTATTTTACCCTGCACATATATATCTATCTATCTATCTATCTATCTATCAGTTTTTCCCTGTTCCTATCTATATCTTTATTTCATCGTGTTCATGAATATCTATCTATCTATCTATCTATCTATCGTATTCTGTTGATATCTATCTATCTATCTATCTATCTATCAATTTTACCCTGTTCCTATTTACATCTTTATTTCATCCTGTTCATATCTATCTATCTATCTATCAATCTATCGATCGATCGATCGATCGATCGATTGATCTGTCTGTATAGTAGACAGTCTTAATTGTAGTTTCACACCCATACATAAAAATAAAGTGTAAACGCAACGCTCTCCTATAAAAGGGATGGATCAATCTAGGGCGGCCCTCACATACATACATATGTGTAAAAATATATAAAAAATGTAAAGTGGGTATCAAAATAGTATAGTATATATATTTCAGCTGTTAACAATATACAAGTCCACATGGTAATTTGAAGAAAGATGTTAACAGCTGAAATATATATACTATACTATTTTGATACCCACTTTACATTTTTTATATATATTTTTACAATTTTTACAATAAACTCTTTTGAGTTTTACCTTGAACTATAATGCTTCTGATTTTAATTAAAAAAAAAAAAAAAAATATTTTATTTTTATTTTTAAAACAGAACATGCATTTTCAAAAAATTTTCAGCGGTTGATATCAGCGTTCGTTTTGTAAAACAGTCTTTTTTAACGGATATTTTCTTCTCGTCTATGTCGCTCTTTGATGAAGACCAACTTATCGTTTCGGTCGAAACTGGCCTGTCAGCAATCACATAACAACATCATATGTTTTTTCAAAATGTTATATTTCATACTGTCGGATTAATTTCCATATATTTTTCATATTTGTCAAATGAAAAAACATTATATCTGGAATTTTACACCTTGAAGACTTTCATATATAAATCTACGGACTTCAACACCACTAGTAAATTTTGGAAACCTAACATCTTTCTTCAAATTACCATGTGGACTTGTATATTGTTAACAGCTGAAATATATATACTATACATATGTGTATATTAAAACAGTTAAAATCCCCTTCCCACTCTGTAGTATATATATATATATATATATATATATATATATATAAATCTTTGTAAGGAACTGTTATGCAATTCAAATTATTGATGATTTTCCATCTGATGAGACTTGAATTGGGGAGCTTTGTTAAATCAATTTAGATTTACATAGGCCCCAATTTTGGTGGAAATAGATTAATTATGGAATAACGGTGTTGAGTTCTTCCTTCTGTTCTAAGATAAATATTGTTCTGTATATAATCTAAAAAGATTATTATACATTGAGCTCTCTTTAGTGATTTAAAGATTCACTATATTTATACATACTGGTTCATACAATAATAATACAGTGTATCTTAGAAATCACATATAGAATCATCCCTTACTACCAAGTTTTGGATACCTAACATCTAATATATATATATATATATATAATATATATATATATTGGTTTGGAGGTTGATTTTGAAGGCTATCACAATGCATGTGTAAAGAATAAATCACAGGTTAACAAACATTGTTACCTTATTTCATATATATATATATTATATATATATATATATATATATATATATATATATATATATATATATATATATATATATATATATATATATATATATATATATATATATATATATATCCATATATATATATATATATATTATATATATATATATATATATATATTATATATATATATATATATGAGGAAAAATGAGCAAAGAAAAGAAATGTAGATGGATAAAATGAATTAAATCGATATCACATTAATCGATATCACTTACACATGTGTTTCGGTCAGTTTATGGTGTGAAAATATTTCGCACACATAGAAGAATCGACCTTCATCAGAGTGAACATTTATTTTTGAATGAAAAAATTCGTTGGAAAAAACAACAGAGATTTTTGAAATTTCGAAAATCGAATTTTTTTAAAAATGTGGAACGCTGAAATAGAATGTTGAGATAGACCGTTATGATTTGGATATTTGTATATCGATTAAATTCATTTTATCCATCTACATTTCTTTCTTTTACTCATTTTTTCCTCATATTGTCGGATTCAATTCCTTTAACATTTTATATATATATATATATATATATATATATATATATATATATAATATATATAAGGAAGAACTCAATACAGTAATCCCATAATAATTTATTTCGACAAAAATTGGGGCCCATATATTTATTTACCAACCCCTCCGCACGAGCTGGATATGACACAAGGTCAATTTCTTAAGCGGAGTTCAACAGGTTTGAATTCAGAGTTTTCCTTCTCCTAGACCGGTTGCCTAACCAAGGTTAAAGAGCCCAGTCTGCCCTACTATTTACCCATAGCTGGAGAGAGAGTAGGATTCATACCTTTCTCAAGGGTATTAGCGCTAAGTGAAATGCAACGTCCAGGATTTGAACTCGTGGCGACGAGTCCATTTCCCATGACTTTAACCACTACACCACGCGCTTCCTATTGGGGCCCATATAAATCTAAGTTGATTTAAACCGGCTCCCCAAGTTTTTGCCTCATCAGATGGGTAACAATTCACTTATGAACAAGCATATCACAAAAAACCCCAAAGAGCTGAATATATGTAAATTCAACCAAAAACAAAAAAATAATAAAAAAATTATATATATTTTTTTAACAGTGTGGGAGTGTAACCATAGAAACAGGAAGTGAATGAAAAAAAGAGATACATCTCAAAGTTGATTTCTAGGGTGTCCAGACAGACAAAAAGGTGACATGACAGAAAAAACAGAAAGTATATTAAAATATAAAAAGACAAGTAAAATAAAAAGATTTTAAATTTAAACATTAGAGTATAATGATGTATAAAAGAAAATACTAGTTAAGATATAAATAATAAAATAAATTAATAGAAGATAATAAAATTAAAAAAAATATAATAATAATAATAAATAAAGAAAATAAAAATTAATTAAAAAATATATAATAATACTAATAAAATATATATATATCTTATTATAATGGAGATTGTGTGTTTTTCTGTCTGTAACCGAAACTATATTCCTACTCAAGTCACAATTCTCTTAGTTATTGACATCACATTTTCCATGATTTTATTTTTATTTAACCTCAATTATTAATAAAATTGTCTTACATTATTAATACTGTTAACTATGTCTACATACTGACAACATGCAATTATATTTATATATACAACAAAATAGCGGTTTACAGTGTGAACGGGAAGGCTAATTTGCATATTGATATTAAAAAATCGAATTTAATAAATATGTGCTTAGTATTATTGATTTCTAATTGTTTGGTTTTATTTTAATGAATATAAGCAAAAATCTCTTCAATGAATCTTAAATGAAATCCATTAACAAGATAAAATAACTGTCATTTTATTCTTTACTTCCTCTTATAACTAAATAATTAAATTAGAAAAAATAACAATGAAAGACGAAAGTGATGGAAGAGTAAGTTTCAGTTGTTCCATTTTTTATTATACTCCCTCTGTTTCAAATCTTTTATTATACTCCCTCTGTTTCAAATCTTTTTATCTGTATTCTTATTTAGTTCCGTTAGACTTTCTAATTTAATATAATATTTTATTACATTAAAAACTTAAATACTTGCACCGGAGGGTGCATATATTTGCTAGTAATAATAATAAATAAGAAATAAAAATTAATTAAAAAAATATAATAATACTAATAAAAAAAAAAAAAATATATATATATATATATATATATATATATATATATATATCAATCGTGCGGAGGGGTTGGGTAAATACATACATTGCCGACCCGGTATATTCTGCCATTTTCAAGAAACTACTTATTACTAAGAAATGTTATCTCTCTCAGCAAATAAGTTCCCTTTGTTCGGGTAATTGTTTCCTTAAAAGAATTCTGCAAATAATGGTAACCAGAAGATTCCAGTATCTGCTGACTATGGCAACCCAAAGTTGTATTAATTGTTGCCAGATCAGCTGAGTGTTATCCCGGGGGAATAATCAATCCTATCTCTTGCAGAATTCCCGCTGCTTTTCATTGATTCCTGCAGTTATGGCGAGCCATACTTTTTTTAATTAAACGTTTGTTTCTCAGGAGGAAGTTCACTGCAGAAATCGACTTTTCAATCCCATCGCGTCTACACTGTACTTTCAAAAAGTAGAAAAGTAGTCTGATTCGTGATCCATATATATATATATATATATATATATATATATATATATATATATATATATATATATGTGAAAATAAAAATGGAAATTAATCCGACAGTATGAATAAGATATAATGAAAAAACAAACGATGTTTACACTGAAATAGGCTCATCAGAAGAGAAAGTGTGCAAAACCGTTTCGGGGGCCAATTCTCTTGACGGTTTTTAAAAAAGCAACACTCGGCCCATCCTCAACTAATATGAGGACCCTATTGCATTATAATGTATCAACCGCACGTGGGTCGGTCATCAACAAAATATAAGACGGGAAAAAGACCGTTAGTAAAAACAGAACGCTGATAGTCAAACGTTGGAATTACTTTTAATTAATTTTTAATACAGACAGCACAATTTTTTTTTTGATTAAATCTTCTGATGAGCCTATTTCAGTTGTGAACATCGTTTGTTTTTTCATTATATCTTATTCATATATATATATATATATTATATATATATAATATATATATATATAGATGAAAAATGAATAAAGGAAAGAAAGTATAGAATGGATGATATAGGATATTTTAATCAATATTACTTACACGTGTTTCGGTCAGGAGTTTATCCATGTGTACATTATTCAAACTATTATTATTTTTAGATAATCAAATGAAATGAAATAATAATAATAGAAAAAATGTAGAAATGTTTCGCACACAAAGAAAATTCGACCTTCATCAGAGTAAATCCTTATTTGAAATGAAATTCATTGGAAAAAGCGGAGAATTTTTGAAATGTTCGAAAAAGAACTTTTTTTTTTTAATTCACGTTGAGATGAATTCATAATGGAATAACGGTGTTGAGTTTTTCCTTCCTTTCAAAGATAAATATTGCTCTGTATATAATCTAAAAAGATTATTATACATTGAGCTCTCTGTAGTGATTTAAAGATTCACTGTATTTGTACATACTGGATCATATAATAATAATACAGTGTATCTTAGAAATCACATATAGAACCATCCTTACTACAAGTTTTGGATACCCTCATATATATATATATATATATATATATATATATATATATATATATATATATATATATGAGAGAGAGAGAGAGAGGGGGGGGTATTGAATATACAGCTCCATTAGTCGATTAGAGAGAATTCACATTCAGGTAAGCAAACAAAACGTGTCTCGTGTTATCACCGAAATTTTGCTCCAGTGACACAATTAACAGACCTAAGTAATACGCCGGAAGTTGCGTAGGAATATCTATTGTTCTTCCGCTGTAGCAAACATTGTTTCAATAAGACTCGTTATTCCAAAAAGAGCAGAAGGCGAAACGTGATGCTAATGGGAACAGAATGTGGTAATAATAGGAAAATCAACCATCCGAGACTGGAGAGATATATTTCCCGTCCGGACCCGCCTCCATATTTAACAAAAAAAAACAAAACAAAAAAACAATAACAGCAAAAAATAGCTGTACTTTCATTTTTAGAATTAGTTTTTTTTCCCCTCGAACACTTTTTATATCGTCCGTTCGTATATTCTTTACTGCCTCCCGTTCTCCGTTTCTTCTTTCTTGTTACAAATAGGTAATATATCCTGATCTTACAATGGCTGGCAGCCTTCTGTCTACGAGAGACGATGGAGTAGTGTCAAAGTTTTTTTTCTTGTTTTTATTTCTTTTTATTTCTTTTTTTCCTTTGATCTACATAGCCTGGGCGGGTTCATATGGAGGATAAGCTGTTGCCCATGCAGCAAAAACCGGCCGTTGTGATCCAAAGGAAAGGTAAGGTACCAATGCGGTTTGGCAACAGTAGTGTCGCAGGAGTTGGTGGGTAGCACTGGATTTCAGCATCACAACACCTTAGGGACTCAAGCTCCTGCTTTGTTTTCGGGGTTTACTTCCCTATATATATATATATATATATATATATATATATAATATATATTATACGTGTGTGTGTGTGTGTGTGTGTGTGTGTGAAGAGATGGAAGTGAATCTGACGGTATGTAGTATATTAAGAAAATTGAAAAAACACAGGTTTAAATAAGTTGAGTGGTAAGTTTATTGGCCGGCGCTGCAGTGTTTCGATCTATTAATTAGATCATCTTCAGGGTAATTCAGGTTTAGTAAAATGCAAATAAAGTAAAGAAACAAAAAAGTGTTTTCATTTTCAAAAAGTACATATAATGCCATTTTGTTTTCCATATAATGCCATTTTGTTTTGTTTCTTTATAATGCCATTGTTTTTCGTTTCTTTTTCAGTTGCTGGCATGAACTGGACTGGTGATCATCGCGCTTTCATTGTGGAAACGTTTATCAAAACAAACGAATCTGTAACTGCAACACAAAAAGCGTTCCGTTTGCACTTCAATCTTGATAGACATGATCCCGTACCAGCTCGAAACACGATCTTGTTATGGGTTACCAACTTCAGAGCTACTGGATCTGCATTGAAACGAAAATCAACCGGTCGACCTCGCACCGCCAGAACTCCAGAAAATGTGGCAGCGGTAAGAGCTTCAGTTCAACAGTCTCCACTCCGTTCCACATTTAAACGCGCCCAGGCTCTTAGACTTTCCGAAAGAAGTTTGCGAAGAATTCTTCACAATGATCTTCAAATGCATCCATACAAAATGATGTTGATAAACGTTTCCACAATGAAAGCGCGATGCTCACCAGTCCAATTCATGGCAGCAACTGAAAAAGAAACGAAAAACAATGGCATTATAAAGAAACAAAACAAAACGACATTCTCTAAAAAACAATGGCATTATAGGTACTTTTCTAAAATAAAAACACTTTTTTGTTTCTTTACTTCATTTGCATTTTATTAAACCTACAAATGTGTCAGATTATTTTGATTGACCCTGTATATCATTAAGAAATGAATCGTTAGATAGTATATGGTGTGGATAATTTGCATACCGGTTTTAATAAAACCGTGTTTAATAAATAATTATTTGCTATTATAAATTTCTAATATTATTTTTTTTCTCAAACGTGTCAAAACATCCTATGTATAATTTTATATTGAAATCAATATATATTGACTATTGGTAAGAAAAAGTCGTCGAGCGGCCTAATGTCGGTTTGAGCCTTACAGCGAGGAAGTCTATCCCCCTTTAATCTTAATTAGCATCTTATTTATTAACGATGTCGCTATTAAGGTCTAATTAAATAGATTCACCTCAAAACAGTCAATATTATTCATGTGTTTCAAACCCTGCGATATGTGTTATATCATTAAGAAATGAATGGTTACATAGTATATGGTGTGAATAATTTGCATACCAGTTTTAATAAAACCGTGTTTAATAAATATTTTGCTATTATAGATTTCTAATGTTATTGTTTTATTCTCAAACGTGTCAAAAACAATCCTATGTATAATTTTATATTGAAATCCATATATATTGACTATAGGTTAAGAAAAAGTCTTCGAGCGGCCTAATGTCGGTTTGAGTCATACAGAGAGGAAGTCTATCCCCCTTTTCACTAGCGCTAGACAAGGCAGATTGATTTTGCGTTTGAGGTGGAGTGACACACCTACAATCAACTCCTTAGTTTACTGCAAAGATCTCTATGCTACTCATACTACAAATGTGTCAGATCATTTTGCCTGACCCTGTAGAAATAAATTAACGGGACATTTGATTGGCTATATTTAACGCCGAGGAGAATTTAAGTCAGAAAAGTTAATCATTTGTCGTCACGGGTAACGAAAATAGAATTTAAATACAATGATTAAAAATGTAAATTCTTGAATTGAAAAAAAATAAATAAATAAAGCAAAAAGAAATAAAATTTTATATGAATTAGAAAACTCGTTTAAAATGTTTTAATTTATTTACGCATGTATTTAAAGAAGAGACAATATTGAAATTAGTGAGTGTTTTCGTTTTTTTTTAATTCTATTTATTTTATTTCAATTGACTTAAATTAAGTATTCATTGAATAAATTCAAAAGATATTATTATTTTTTACTCCTTTTGAGTTTTCACATCAGCATTAGCTAATGGTCTTTCACTGGAGTCTGAGTGACAGCAAGTCTCCAGGACTCTTCTGAGTATTCTGGCAGATTGCAGCAGTGCAGTGTTGTGGATGGTTTCAATCCTTCCTCTGATTTCCGAACTTTCCAAACCCTTTTCTAATCCTTTTGGGAACGTTCCAAGTGAATCAACTACAATTGGTATCACTTTGACAAGTCCTTTCTTTTTTGTTTATTATTATTATTATTATTATTATTATTGGATACTTATTATTATCATTATTCTTATTATTGGATACTTATTATTATTATTATTATTATTATTATTATTATTATTGGATACTTTCCGTCCACTAGGGACGATGGCGTAGTGTCCAAAATTGAAATAATTTTTTTTATCTGCGCAAGTGACTCTGCAGGCCAATTCATGAGTGACAGTCTTTGGTGCACTGAATGCACAAAAAACGTGATGCTTTCTGGGGCTGCTGGCTTTTCTCTATCTTTCTGGCTTTCTTTTCTGTCGAGGTTACTCTCCTCTCTGCTTCACCACTCTCCGTGCTCTGCTTAACGTTGAGGGGCCAGGCCGCTCTATTTTTTTGCATCTACCTCCCATGTGTTTGTGTCAATATTGCATATTCACATATCTCTCCTGCAGACATCTTAAAATCGTAGGCGTGGTCTACCAACCGATCGGGAACCTTTTACAAATTCGCCGTACAAAAGATCTTTTGGGGTGCGTTCATTTTCCAATTCTCCTGACATGTCCAAGCCAACGAAGGCGCCTCTAACAGTGAATGGAGAACATGCTGTTTATGTAAGCGCAAACCAGTACGTCTGTGTTGGGCAGTTTATCCTACTGTAGCGTTAGTTTGTGTTCGCCGGGTGGAGTTGTCTGCCCCTTTTAGTTTGATGATGCCCGCTAGGGCACCAGTATAAAAGCGCCGGTTTCAAAACCTTCGCTCTCTCTTGATAGTTTCAGCAACTACGAGCCACATGGGGTAGATTCTATCTAAACCCTCTCGTGGGGCTCCGCCCCCTTACATTACTGTAAGTTCTTTACAGCATGGACTATCGCTAGTCTCATGTCTGTACTCTTTTATGTTATACTCTGTATCATTCATGGAGGTGTCTTATCTTTATTTGTGTAACTCTGTTTACCTTATTATGAACGTGTATTCTACTGTTATCCATGTGCTGTTGTATTAAATGTTTGTCTATTAACCTTTGTCGGAGTTATTTGTATTTAAAGCATGTTGAACTTTGAACCATCCTTACACTACCAACGAATGTGTAGAATACGTCGTAGACAACAGAGATGGAAAATATTATTATTATAATTATTATTTACTCCTTTTGAGTTTTCACTTCAGCGTTAGCTGATGGTCTTTCACTGGAGTCTGAGTAACAGCAATTCTCTTCAGGTCTCCAGGACTCTTCTGAGTATTCTGGCAGATTGCAGTGCAGTGTTCTGAATGGTTTCAATCCTTCCTCTGATTTCCAAACTTTCCAAACCCTTTTCTAATCCTTTTGGGACTGTTCCAAGTGCACCAACTACAATTGGTATCACTTTCACTTTCATATTCCATAACTTCATATTTTTCGCTGAATTCTTCGTTTTCGTCTTTTCGAAGATGTTTGCCATTTTCTTATTCCATACGTCTGTGATTACTGGTTATCAGCTTTTGCAAGAAATATTGAACATTTTTATGGAAGATTTCATTCTGGATTCGTCTCGCAAGTTTTTATCTATTTATTTTAATTCAATTTTAGTTATATCTACTTGCAAAAATAGGTGCCCTCTGGTCACACGTATTTAGGTTTTAATCTTATTATAATGGAGAATCGATGTGTGTCCTCTTAAC
>JALAJA010000056.1:182439-187439 GCA_023376005.1 Doryteuthis pealeii
AAAGAGAAGGAGATGAAAAATTGAAAACACAGGTTTAAATAAGTTGAGTAATAAGTTTATTGGCCGACGCTGCAGTGTTTCGATCTATTAATTAGATCATCTTCAGGGCATTTATTGGTACAAGGAAGGTATTAAAAAACATTTTCATCACAGAATAACGAGAAAAGCGAGTAATAGTCCTTGTTTATCAGTCTGTTCAAAATGTGAAATCTGAAGAAAGGACGCTGAAAAAAGTGGACGGTTTGAAATATAACATTGGTAGACATGATCCCGTACCAGCTCGAAACACGATCTTGTTATGGGTTACCAACTTCAGAGCTACTGAATCTGCATTGAAACGAAAATCAACCGGCCGACCTCGCACCGCTAGAACTCCAGAAAATGTGGCAGCGGTAAGAGCTTCAGTTCAACAGTCTCCACTCCGTTCCACATTTAAACGCGCCCAGGCTCTTAGACTTTCCGAAAGAAGTTTGCGAAGAATTCTTCACAATGATCTTCAAATGCATCCATACAAAATGATGTTGATAAACGTTTCCACAATGAAAGCGCGATGCTCACCAGGCCAATTCATGGCAGCAACTGAAAAAGAAACGAAAAACAATGGCATTATAAAGAAACAAAACAAAACGACATTCTCTAAAAAAAAATGGCATTATAGGTACTTTTCGAAAATAAAAACACTTTTTTGTTTCTTTACTTCATTTGCATTTTATTAAACCTACAAATGTGTCAGATCATTTTGCCTGACCCTGTATATCATTAAGAAATGAATCGTTAGATAATATATGGTGTGGATAATTTGCATACCGGTTTTAATAAAACCGTGTTTAATAAATAATTATTTGCTATTATAGATTTCTAATATTATTGTTTTATTCTCAAACGTGTCAAAAACAATCCTATGTATAATTTTATATTGAAATCCATATATATTGACTATAGGTTAAGAAAAAGTCGTCGAGCGGCCTAATGTCGGTTTGAGCCTTACAGCGAGGAAGTCTATCCCCCTTTAATCTTAATTAGCATCTTATTTATTAACGATGTCGCTATTAAGGTCTAATTAAATAGATTCACCTCAAAACAGTCAATATTATTCATGTGTTTCAAACCCTGCGATATGTGTTATATATCATTAAGTAATGAATGGTTACATAGTATATGGTGTGAATAATTTGCATACCAGTTTTAATAAAACCGTGTTTAATAAATAATTATTTGCTATTATAGATTTCTAATATTATTGTTTTATTCTCAAACGTGTCAAAAACAATCCTATGTATAATTTTATATTGAAATCAATATATATTGACTATAGGTTAAGAAAAAGTCGTCGAGCGGCCTAATGTCGGTCTGAGTCATACAGAGAGGAAGTCTATCCCCCTTTTCACTAGCGCTAGACAAGGGAGATTGATTTTGCGTTTGAGGTGGAGCGACACACCTACAATCAACTCCTTAGTTTACTGCACAGATCTCTATGCTACTCATACTACAAATGTGTCAGATCATTTTGCCTGACCCTGTAGAAATAAATTAACGGGACATTTGATTGGCTATATTTAACGCCGAGGAGAATTTAAGTCAGAAAAGTTAATCATTTGTCGTCACGGGTAACGAAAATAGAATTTAAATACAATGATTAAAAATGTAAATTCTTGAATTGAAAAAAAAAAAAAAAAAGCAAAAAGAAATAAAATTTTATATGAATTAGAAAACTCGTTTAAAATGCTTTAATTTATTTACGCATGTATTTAAAGAAGAGACAATATTGAAATTAGTGAGTGTTTTCGTTTTTTTTAATTCTATTTATTTTATTTCAATTGACTTAAATTAAGTATTCATTGAATAAATTCAAAAGTTGATATTATTATTTTTTACTCCTTTTGAGTTTTCACATCAGCATTAGCTGATGGTCTTTCACTGGAGTCTGAGTGACAGCAAGTCTCCAGGACTCTTCTGGGTATTCTGGCAGATTGCAGCAGTGCAGTGTTCTGGATGGTTTCAATCCTTCCTCTGATTTCCGAACTTTCCAAAGCCTTTTCCAATCCTTTTGGGAACGTTCCAAGTGAACCAACTACAATTGGTATCACTTTGACTTTCTTATTCCTTTTCAGTTCTCAGGCAAGGTCCAGGTATTTGTCCATTTTTTCATTTTCCTTCAGCTTCTCCCTGTGATCTGCTTGCACTGCAAAATCCACCAGTTGACAAGTTCTTTCTTTTTTGTTAATCAGCACCAGGTATGGTCTTCTTGCTGGGTTTACGTGATCCGTTTTTATTTCAAAGTCCCAGATAATTTTATGTGTTTCGTTCTCAAGAACATATTCTGGTTTATGCATATACCATTTTGTTGTATGGTCAAAATTTATTTTTTTGCATAATTCTTAGTGGATCACCTTCCCAACCCAGTCGTGTCTAGTTTTGTACTCCCATTGTGCTAATTTGCTACATTCGCATAGTACATGGTTTACAGTCTCATCTCTATTACCGCAAAGTCTACATTTACTATTTTGTTGGGTCTTATCAATTTTTGCTTTGATATAGTTTGTCCTTATGTCATTATTCTGTGCAGCAGTCATTAGTGATTCAGTTTCTCTTTTAAGGTTTCCTTTTCTTAACCACGTCCAGGTCTTTTCGTGTGTAATTTGTCGTTTGAAGTGTCCATATAATTGTTTTTCTTCCCATTTTTGTTTTCTAGTCTTTGTTGTTTTTCTGTTTGTCCATCTGTTACATCTACTATTGTTGGCCGCCACAAGTAATCTGTCTTTAATCTTTTTTGTGTAGTCTTCGAGTTGTTGGATTGTGGTTTCTACGCAGTCCTCTATGTTAGCAAGACCTGTTCCCCCTTCTTTTCTTGACACATATAATATATCTCTATCGGCTTTAGGGTGGACAGCCTTGTGCATGGTCATTAGTTTTCTCGTCCTTTGGTCAATCTGTCTGAGTTCTTCTTTTGTCCATTTTAAGATTGGTCCTGAGTATCTTATAATGGGGACAGCACAGGTATTGATTCCTTTGATTAGATTTCTGCTGTTATGTTTGGTTTCTAGAAGGTTTCTAGTTCTCCTGAGGTATTCTTTTTTAACTTTTCCTTTCATTTCTGCTTGCATGATATTGTCCACTTCTAAAATTCCTAAGTATTTGTAGCTTTCATTTTCATCAAGTGATTTTATAGTTTCCTGATTTGGCAGTTGTATTCCATTCATTAGTTTTCTTTCACCCCGTTTTATTACTAGCATAGCACATTTTTCAATTCCAAATTCCATCCCTATATCCTGGCTATATATTCTAATATTTTGTATTAGGCTCTCCAATTCTTTTTCATTTTTTGCAAAAGATTGTATGTCATCCATGTACATAAGGTGGTTTATCTTTTCTTGTGAGTTAGTGAATTTGTATCCCCCTGTACAATTTTTAAGTATATGGTTAAGCGGCATCATTGCTATAATAAAGAGTAGTGGTGATAATGAGTCTCATTGGAAGATGCCTCTTTGGATTTTTACGTCTGCCAGGGATTGTTTTCCGGCTTTTAATTGAACTCGCCAGTTTTCCATGGCTTTTTTAATGAAGTTTATAATGTTGCTGGAAATCTTGTACATTTTTAGGCATTCTAAAATCCAGGTATGTGGGACCATGTCATAGGCTTTTCTGTAATCGATCCAGGCCATTGCAATATTTTTTCCGTCTATTTTTTACTTCTTCAAGAATGTATTGGTCTATATAGAGTAAATCGTGGGTTCCTCTTTTTCCCTTGAGACATCCTTTCTGTTTTTCAGGGAGAAGTTTCCGCCAATTGAGTGAAAAGTATATTTCTTCTTTTTTTATCTTTTATTATTATTATTATTATTATTATTATTATTATTATTATTATTATTATTATTAGCAAATATATGCACCCTCCGGGTGCAAGTATTAAGTTTAAATGTAATAAAATATTAGATTAAATCAGAAAGGCTAATGAAACTAATTAAGAATGCAGATAAAAGATTTGAAACAGAGGGGTTTAATCGGAAATAGAACAACTGAAACTTACTCTTTCATCACTTCCGTTTTTTTCAATGCTAAATTTTGCTAATTTAACTATTTAGTTAAAATAGGAAGTAAAGATAAAATTACAGTTATTTCTTCTTGTTAATGTATTTTTTTTAGGATTTATCCTCGAGATTTTTGCTCATATTCATTAAGATAAAACCAAACAATTAGAAATCAATAATACCAAGCATATTTTTATTAAAATTAGTTTTTTTAATATCAATATGCAAATTAGCTTTACATTTACACTGAAAACTGGTATTTTGTTGTATATATAAATACAATTGCATGTTATTAGGTAAGGCCAACAGTATTAATAATGTCAAACAGTTTTATTATTAATTGAGGTTTAAATAGAAATAGAATCATGGAGAATGTTACATAAATAACTAAGGAAATTGTGACTTGAGTAGTAATATAGTTTCGGTTACAGACAAAAAAACACACAATCTCCATTATAATAAGATTATTATTACTAGCAAATATATGCACCCTCCGGGTGCAAGTATTTTAGTTAAATTTTATAATAATATATCATATTATTTTAGAAAGGCTAATGAAACTGAATAAGAATGTAGATAAAAAGATTTGAAACAGAGGGGGTATGCTTGAAAAATAGAACAACTTTGAAACTAACTCTTCCATCATTTTCTGTTACTCCCGTCTTTCAATGGTAAATTTTCCTAATTAAACTGTTTATTTAAAATAGGAAGTAAAGAATAATATTACAGTTATTTCTTATTGTTAAGGGATTTCTTTTAAGATTTCTTTAAGAGATTTTTGCTCATATTCAATAAGATAAAACCAAACAATTAGAAATCAATAATACTAAGCATATATTTATAAAATCAATTTTTTAAAGATCAATATGCAAATTAGCCTTCCATTCATACTGTAAACCTCTATTCTGTTGTATATATAAATACAATGGCATGTTATTAGTATGTAGATATGGTCAACAGTGTAAGTAATGT
>JALAJA010000056.1:192439-200848 GCA_023376005.1 Doryteuthis pealeii
ATGATTTAGATGAACCAGATGATAAAATTTGATGCTTATGCACCACCATATGTCTCTTAAGACCAGAAGCCGACTTATAGACCTTGCCACAGGTAGAACAAGACACATTGTTTGTTACTGGAATTTGCATGGATTGACCCTGGTGAGATTTCCTATGATTGACATATCCAGCATGGGTCTACATAGCTAAAAGCCCAGTGACAAGCATAGGAAAATAACTGGTGACTATGCAACCTACAGAATTTATTTTATACATACATACATACATACATACATAGGTACATACATATATATTTGTGTATATCTATATATATGTATATTTTGGAGGATATGTGCTTAATTGAAGTCATACCCAATTTTGAAAATTGATTAGTTAATAATTAATGAATTTAGGTGGGCATATATGTTCAAATATAAGGCTAAACAAATCGAGAAAATGTCACGTACCTAATTTTTGAAAATTACGACTTCAATTAAGCACATATTCTCCCAAAAATTGTCAGCTAAATAAAGCCATATCAAAACACATTGTTTGTTTGTTTACTTCTTATATATATATATATATATATATATATATATATATATATATATATATATATATATATATAGGCCTAACCTTAACAAATTAAACACCTCCCTTAAAAAAAATAAACATGAAAGAAAAAAAAAAACAATATTAAACAAAGATCATTCGGTTCTTTCAAGAAAAAGAAAAAAAATGTCGGTGTGATGTATTTTTATGGCCGACACGCATGCGCGAAAGATCACTTAACCCAAACGCGTCCGCCATCTTGCTTTTCCTTGTTTATTTAGTAAAGACCTTTTCTCTTCTCTTCGAAGCCCACTCACTTAATGACTTCTTCATAATCGCAAATGGAGTCAAACTGTTTGGAGGCCTTTTATCCCGCGCTGCAAAGTGAGTCGGACCATCTCGTTCCTTTTATGGAGAAATCGAGGGGGGAAAGAGCAAAAGACCACAAATCTCTATAATGGCGAAACGGAAAGGGGGCAAATCTTAGGCTTTCAATAAACATGAGATGGTATAGGGTACGTGTCTGTCGTCCAAGAAAAAAAGAAAAGTAAAAAAGAAAAAGAAAGAGAAAACAAAAGGACAGAGTGTTTTCCTTGTCTAAGATCTCCATTTTTATAGTCAGGTCGATAGATTAGATTCTATCGATTGCATTTGATTAGATCGAAGGAAAACAGTTACTCAATGCGCATGCGCCCCGGTGATCGAAGATAAAGGATTAATGGGGGAACAATAGAGAAAAGTAGGTGTACTATTATCGGTAGAGCGTTCGGCTAGAAACCACAAGGTTCCTAGTTCGATACCGGTCCTCGCCAACTCAGCGTTATGAGTAGCACAGGGATCTGTGCGGTAAAGTAAGGAGCTGACGGTAGGTGTGGCGCTCCACCTCAGATGCTAAAACAATCTCCTTGGTATTAGCGATATTGAATAGGGGATAGACTCCCTCGCTGACTGGCTGATACTTTACTTTACTTATATACGTACAAAATAAAAAATACCCTCCGGGCGATGTAAAAATAGATTTTTGAAACATATTGCCTGAGGGGTGGGAGTACAAAATTCAATGTCAGCGAGTTTGTACCTTAAGTAAGTAAAATCATCAAATTCATTAAAGGATTAAAAAATAAAACAATTTGAAATGTAAGCTTTAAATATGTATTAAAATAAAACAAACTATATATAGATATATAATACCAGTCATGTATTTATTAAAACTTGTTTTAAAAAACAATGAGGACTGTCTAATGTTGCATGCTCAAATTTTGAGTGTATTTATTCTATGTTATGGGGATTTTGGGTAATGTGACGTAAGCAGTGACGTAATTTTTGTTACAGACAAAAACCGGAAGCGAATCTCCATTATTAATAGATAGGAAATAATTATTTTTAAAAATTGTCTTATTAAAAGAAAAAGCAATATAAGTTAGGTTCCGAAGAAAATGTTTGATTTTATTTTTCTCGATTTTTAACTGTAAGATAATAATAATAATAATAATAATAATAATAATAATAATAATAATACTTAGTTAAAAATTTTAACAGTAAGTATTGATTTTAATGGCATGTCAACATGTCTAGGGTTATTTTATGCTTAGATATCAGAGAATCACGTTCCTTGTAAACCTTCTTCCCATGTAATTTAATAAATACATTTTTCATTATTTGTACCAAAAGGATAGTTTGGTTTCTGCCCAGAACTGAAGCTACAATATTTTGTTAAAATTTCTCTGATGATGTAGCTTCGGAGCAAACGCCAAACTATCTTTTTGCTACAAATAATGTTCAATATATATGAAATAATTATATTTTAAACATTGTCTTAGAAGTAGTGCCACATCGGGTATTGATCTTGCTATGAAATTAAAAAAAAAACACATCAATAACTTAAAATTGATTGAATTTCAAACTTTTACGATAGCATTTTTAAATTCCCCGGACAAAGATGCTTTTATAAAGCAATTTCCAGGAATAGGGAAGCTCTAGAACTCATTTTACAGACAAAAATACATTACAAAAGTCGCCATTTTTCGCGAATCCCACCAAATTTGAATAGCTAAAAATCGACGTAACTCCGCCAATTTTTTTAATTGGCATTTCAAATTCTGGGGATTGTCCACACCTGCACAAAATTTCAATAAAATTGAAGGGGCTGGGTGATGATTTTACCTTTTTCTGGATGATCTTACATGAAATTATATATATATATATATTGATAAAGCTTAGAAATTCTGAAATTAAAGATTATTTCAATGACGAGGAAGTGTAATCTGTAGTGAAGAGGAGGCTCAAAGAACAGTACACAGAATAATACAGGGCAGGGATACATGCTCTCATTTGAAGGCAGAACATTGTGATTGAGATAAACGGTGACCAAGTGGAGAAGTAGGGACGTGGTCCATACAGGAGCAGCTTCATTTTGATGTATGATACATGTTGCTGTGTTGGTAATTATACCTGTCCTAAACAAAATGGCATTCCTTTTTGACTCAATCTCATATATACACTTGTTTACGTGTGTGTGGATTAGAGATTTTCAAGCAAGTCTCCTCAGGTCTCCAGGATTATTCTAGCCGATTTTAACAATGCCGTATTTTAGATGGTCTCGATGGACATCCTCTATGCAGATCTTTCGTCTGGTAAGAGACAGATTGGTCGCCCGCTACTGCGTTTCAAGGATGTCTTCAATAATGATCTCAGGTTTTTTGGCATTGCCCATTCCAGCTGGGAAAATTTAGCTCAGGACCGCCCTCGGTGGTGACAGGCTATCCGTGGGGGACTGTTCATGTCTGAAGTCACTCTGGCGCAAAAGCATGAAGCTAAAAGGTTCAAAGTAAAGCAGCGATAACAAAAAACATCGGCACATCAACATCTTCAGGGACAGCCTTCATATGCGCCATCTGTGATCGAGAATGTTTTTCAAACATTGGACTTCACAGTCACAGGAGTCGCTGTAACTTCAGAGGCACAAAAACTATATCATAGTCTTATGGAAGCGCGTGGTGTAATGGTTAAAGTCATTGGAAATGGAGTCGTAGCCCCGAGTTCAAATCCTGGACGTGGTAATTGAATTTCACTTAGCGCTAATACCCTTGGGAAAGGTATGAATCCTACTCTCCCTCCAGCTATGGGTAAATAGTAGGGTAGTCTGGGCTCTTTAATCTTGGTTAGGCAACCGGTCTAGGAGAAGGAAAACTCTCCATATCGTTAAAAGCCCCAGACGGCGACGAATCGGAACCCTCACCTCTCCGTATCGTTAAAAGCCTCCAGACGGCGACGAATCGAACGCTCACCTCTCCGTATCGTTAAAAGCCCCCAGACGGCGACGAATCGGAACCCTCACCTCTCCGTATCGTTAAAAGCCCTAGACGGCGACGAATCGGAACGCTCACCTCTCCGTATCGTTAAGAGCCCCAGACGGCGACGAATCGGAACGCTCACCTCTCCGTATCGTTAAAAGCCCCCAGACGGCGACGAATCGGAACCCTCACCTCGTTAGAAGCTGGAGCGACAAACAAACACCTAAAACCGATTCTGCAGAGCTCAACAGGTTACGAGGAACAGAACTCGGTGATTTCAGCTAAGTTCCGCAGGCTTATTTATCTGCAACCCTACCTTTTAACTACATTCAATTCTCCTTAATATTCTTTACCAACCAAACGCATTGAACTTTTAACTAAACTAAACCTAAATATCTAACTAACTAATTACGGCTATACAATACTTTGGTGCTGTTTAACTTGAACTGAACTCCATGAACATTCTTTAAAACTCGTTTGGTTGTTTCATTTTATGTATATTGATACCCCTGTTTGATATTTGTTTTATGTTTTACATGTAAAGTAAACATTTTGTTCTATAAAAAGTCGTTTGTCTCCTTTCTTCAAAGGCAGCGCCCATCTCCTCATTTTTGCGTCTAAAGTCAAAGCTACGTCTTATATATATTATTATATACGAATAACTATGATAGCTACAATGAGCAGTACATGATATTTCCTAAGGCACGCACAGTTTAATTAGAACGAATATTTGTCTGGACAGAATTTCGTAGCCTAAATTTTGGATTGCGTATTATAACTGAGTGCGTATTATACACAAATAATTATGGTATATAGAATTTCGCATATATATATTTACCAACTCCTCCGCAATTTCTTAAGCGGAGTTCAACAGGTTTGAATTCAGAGTTTTCCTTCTCCTAGACTGGTTACCTAGCCATGGTTAAAGAGTCCAGTCTGCCCTGCTATGTATCCATAACTGGAGGGAGAGTAGGATTCATTCCTTTCCCAAGGGTATTAGCGCTAAGTGAAATGCAATTACCACACTCCAGGATTTGAACTCGGAGCGACGAGTCCATTTCCCATGACTTTAACCATTACACCACGCGTTTCCTAAGAATTTCGCATATAAGTTCGCTTATTTCTTGGGCTGTTTATATATTCTTCTTTCTGGTTACATAGTATCAATGCCGTAAGCGGCCTTTACGAATCTATATCTATATAAAAGCAATGATCTCTCTCTCTCTCTCTCTCTCTCTGCCTCTCGCTCGCTCGCTCTCTCTCACCTATGTGGTATGACTATATATATATAGTGAGCACGGCACTGTGCTGGGCTGGCTTCAAGGATTAGTAGCATCCCTCATTAATTCCTTGTCTGTCTTATTGTATATCTCTGAAATAAAACCCTTTATCTTAAATCTATGAACGCGTTGACTAGTTGTTTCGCCCGGCTACAACATTGTCTGATTATATCCGTTTTAAGGACACAACATAATAATAATCTTATTATAATGGAGATTGTGTGTTTTTCTGTCTGTAACCGAAACTAAATCGCTACTCAAGTCACAATTCCCTTAGTTATTGATGTCACATTCATCATGAATTTATTTTTTTATTTAAACTTCAATTATTAATAAAATTGTTTTACATTATTCATACTGTTAACCATGTCTACGTACTAACAACATGCAATTATATTTATATATACAACAAAATAGCGGTTTACAGTGTGAACGGGAAGGCTAATTTGCATATTGATATTTAAAATGTGATTTTAATAAATATGTGCTTAGTATTATTGATTTCTAACTGTTTGATTTTATTTTAATGATTATAAACAAAAGCCTCTTCTATCAATCTTAAAAGAAATCCATTAACAAGAAAAAATAACTGTCATTTTATTATTTACTTCCTCTTTTAACTAAATACTTAAATTAGAAAAAATAACAATGAAAGACGAGAGTGATGGAAGAGTAAGTTTCAGTTGTTCCATTTGTCGATTATACTCCCTCTGTTTCAAATCTTTTTATCTGCATTCTTATTTAGTTTCATTAGCCTTTCTAATTTAATACGATATTTTATTATATTAAAACTTAAATACTTGCACCCGGAGGGTGCATATATTTGCTAGTAATAATAATAATAATAATAATAATAATATGTTAAAATGGAATATTCCACACACACACACACACACTCTCTCTCTCTCTCTCTCTCTCTCTCTCACACACACACACACACACACACACACCCATGTGGTATGACTATATATATATAGTGAGCACGGCACTGTGCTGGGCTGGCTTCGAGGATTAGTAGCGTCCCTCACTATTCTGGTCTGTCTTATGGTATCTCTCTGCAATAAAACCCTTTACATTAAATCTATGAACGCATTGACTGGTTATTTCACCCGACTACAAACTTGTCTGATTATATCCGTTTTATTTCTTTATTTTTTCTCTCCCCCCCCCCTCTCACTCTCTCTTACGCACACACTTATGAACAATCTAGGACAAACACACTCTTAGACAGTATTCCTCACTCCAAACAGCCCCCTCTCTCCCCTCCCCCTCTCTCTCTCTCTCTCTCTCTCTATATATATATATATATATATATATATATGAAATTTAACATTATGAAAAAACATTGATGTTTGTTATGTAATTGCTGACAGTACTGTTTCGACCAAATCGATAAGTTGGTCTTCATCAAAGAGCGACATAGATTGGAAGAGAAGATATCCGTTAAAAAAAGACTGTTTACAGAAACGAACGCTGAGTTCAACCGCTGAAATTTTTTGAAAAATGCATGTTCTGTTTTAAAAATAAAATAAATTTATTTTTAATTTTTAAAAAATAAGAAGCATTATAGTTTATAGAAAAACTCAAAGAGTTTGTTGTAAAAGTGTATATAAAATGTAAAGTGGTATCAAAATAGTATAGTATATATTTTTCATAAAATATCATATGTTTTTTTATAATGTTAAATTTCATACTGTCGGTTTTAATTTCCATCTATTTCATATATATATATATATATATATATATATATATATGAAAAGAGATGAGAAGTAAACAAACAAACAATGTGTTTTGATATGGCTTTACTAGCGACAATTTTTGGGGAGAATATGTGCTTATTGAAGTCGTACCTAATTTTGAAAATTATTTAATTAATAATTAATGAATTAGGTGGGCATACCTATTCAAATGTAAGGCTAAACAAATCGAGAAAAATCAATCTCTGTATGTACATTTTGGCATATTAGGCCTCATCAGCAGAGCTATAGACAGGATGAGCGCTTTGTGTGTGATTCGAACCCTGATATACATCTATATATACATATATATATATATATATCACATATACAACGATGCTTACACATTTTCTCTCTCTCTCTCTCTTTCTCTCTCTCTCACTCTCTCTCTCTCTCTCTCTCTCTCTCTCTCTCTCTCTATCTATCTAGCTATCTCGCTGTCTCTGTCTCTGTCTCTGTCTCTGTCTGTCTCTCTCCCTATGTTTCTCTGTCTCTCTTGCACACACATATAAACACACTCTTAAGACCATTCACTCACACACACGCACACTTTTACTCACGCAAAAACTCTGAGTATCTCTGTGTCACAATAGTTATAACCCCCCTCTCTCACTCTTTCTCCATTTCACTTTCTTACACGCACAGGTACACCCACTCTACAACACATTCAACGCACACGCACACATATAGACACACTCACACAGACTTACTCACAGAGAGGAGAGAGAGAGAGAGAGAGAGAGAGAGAGAGAGAGAGAGAGAGAGAGAGAGAGACATAGATAGAGATAGATAGATAGATAGAGAGAGAGAGAGAGAGAGACATAGATAGAGATAGATAGATAGATAGATAGAGGATAGAGAGAGAGAGACATAGATAGATAGATAGATAGATAGATAGATAGAGAGGCATAGATAGAGATAGAAGTATAGAGAGAGAGAGAGAGAGAGACATAGATAGAGATAGATAGATAGATAGAGAGAGAGGGAGAGAGAGAGAGAGACATAGATAGAGATAGATAGATAGATAGATAGATAGAGAGAGAGAGAGAGACATAGAGAGATGATAGATAGAGAGAGAGAGAGAGACATGATAGATATAGATAGATAGAGAGAGAGACATAGATAGAGATAGATAGATAGATAGATAGAGAGAGAGAGAGAGAGAGAGGGGCATGTGTGTATAATAGTTACCACTCGTTTTCCCCCTCTCCATCTCCCTCTCCCTCTCTCTTTCTTTCTCTCTGTCTCTGTCTCTCTTTCTCCCCCCTCTCTCTCTCTCGATCTCTCACAACATTACACAAGAGTATCTCTTCTCTTTTTATCTCGCATCTCACTCCCCACCCTCTTCTTCTCTCCCACTCTCTCTCTCTCTCTCCTGCCTCTCTTCTCTCTCTCCCTATCTCTCTCTCTATATATATCTCACAAACATACACAAAGAGTATCTCTCTCTCTCTTTATCTCGCATCTCTCTGACACCTCTCTCTCTCCCCCTCTCAATCTTCTCTCTCCTCTCTTTCTGTTTCTCTGTCTCTCTCTGTCTCTCCCTATGTCTCTCTCTCTCTATCCAT
>JALAJA010000056.1:200948-213448 GCA_023376005.1 Doryteuthis pealeii
TCTTTATTTCTATCTTCCCTTTGTTCCTTTTCTTCCCATGAAATAAAAACTCTCTGTATCTTCAGAGAGAGAGAGAGGACAGAGACAGAGAGAGAGAGAGACAGAGAAACGAAACAGAGAGAGACAACATGGGATAAATGTATGATGACGTACATTGTGTGTTACCTTAATGTATGAACAACACCAAAGGGTAAAACGTGTTATTTTACCTTGTTTTTCAAATGAGCCAACCAGTTCGATTTATTGACAAAATGGTGAGCGAGCAACACAAACAGAATGGAATTTTCTAATATTTCTTGGAGAGACAAAGAAGTCAGATAATTAATATCTCAAAAGAGACGAGTTGATAAGTTTTTATGTCTGAGTGGGGTCGAAATACATTAAATCTACACGCAAAACACACACACACACACACACACACACATAATATATATTATATATATATAATGTTGTGTGTGTGTGTGTGTGTGTGTGTTGTGTGAAGAAAAGGAAGTGAATCCGAAGGTATGTAGTAATTAGAAAAGATTGAAAGAACACAGGTTTAAATGAGATAAATGGTGAGTTTTATTGGCCGACGCTGCAGTGTTTCGATCTATTAATTAGATCATCTTCAGGGCATTTGTTGATATATGGAAGGTAATAAGAAATTTTCAACAGAATAGGAGAAAAGCGAGTGGTAGTCATTGTTATTCAGTCTGTTTAAAATTTGAAGTCTGATATATATATATATATAATATATATTATATATATATATATATATTATAAAAGAATGTTTATGCCTTCACGAAGGGTGAAGTTCACTTCGAAATATCGGAATTAATCGAACCAGGGATAGGACAACAGCTGTATATTAAACTAATTTTACATAAATTCAACTTGCACAGATATATATATATATATATATATGCATACACACACTAGCATATATAAAACACACAGGGACACACAGACACACACTCAAACACAGGCACACTGTGCTATTTTTGGTTATGGATACATAGCAAGTCAATAAAAAGTGGAATATAAATAAGTTCAAAACGGACGAAGAATTTGTGATTGGCAAGCTGGTGTAGTGGTTATAATCTCCGCCTGCAAGCTTGGCAGTCGAGGTTTCGAGTCACACACTGAGCAGTCTCTCATGTCTATAACCTTGCTGATGAGACCTAATAGGTCGAAATGTACATTCAGGGATTGACATTTTCTCGATTTGTTTAGCCTTACATTTGAACATATATGCCCGCCTAATTTCATTAATTATTAATTTTCAAAAATTAGGTATGACTTCAACTAAGCACATATCCTCCAAATATATATATATAAATTCAAACTTCAGATGTACATGCATACTTACACTTGCTCAGAGACACATAGACATACACTCAAAAATATGCGCACTATATGCTATTTTTTGTTAGGTTACGGATATATATATATATATATATATATATATATAATATATATATATATATATATATAATATATAATATATATATATATATATATATATATATATATATATATATATTGCTTTTAAATGGACATATTAGTGAATAAGTTGCCCTGGGCCGACAGTAAACATCTACATATGTAATATGCCGTGTTGTCTGAAATACATAACGTCCGTCTCACGCACGGACAACCTACCTCGTGTCCTCCCGCACACACACACATACCCACACATACATCGCACACTACATACCTGTGTAAACATGCAGGCGGTCTGTCGTTCCTAATTTGTTCGCGTCAAACGAATCATGTTCTTTTAATACGGGATCGGATACGCTTTTTGTTTGGCGTTGTTGTTGTAGTACATTTTTTTTTACCATGAGTCGATTTCTTTCTTTCTTTCTTTTCTTTCTTCTTTTTTTATTTTATTGGTTTTGTTTCCATATTTTTTTATTATATTTTATTTTATTTTTTTTGTTCCCATATTTTTCCATTTTTTTTTTTTCCAATTTGCTTAGATGTCTGTGTTTTACAACCAAAAATAAAACAATAAAAAATTAAATAAAAAAAAACAAATAAAAAATCCGCCAAAAAAACTCGGTAGCGGCAAATACCGTAAAAATGGCGACAGTGCAGTCGACGTCGACGCATGCGCAGTGTGTGGTGCCGGTGCCTTGTGTCTCCATAATATTCATCGGGTCAAACATTGTTCGGCTAATATGGAGACGCGTGTTACATCGTGTGGCAGACATTTCGGCATTAGTGTTCATTAAGAAATGAGTTTTTACCAAAAATGGAAGTTTTTAATAATTGATTTCAATGCTACTAATACTACTAATACTACTACTAATACCACTACTACATCCATAATAATAACAAATAATGATAATCTATTAATAATGGAGATTCGCTTCCGGGTTTTGTCTGTAACAAAAACTACGTCACGATTTTAGGCAGTGTGACGTAAGGTCATAACATAGAATTCACTCAAAATTTGAGCATGCAATGTTAGACAGTCCTCATTGGTTTTTTAAACAAATTTTAATAAATACATACCTGGTATTATCTATCTATATATAGTTTTTTTTAAATTTTAATATATATTTAAAGTTATCAGAACTAAGTTTCCATTTCAATTTTTAATTTTTTTACTCACAAGGTGAGGATGGAAGAAAGCGAAAAGATAGAGAAATACCTGGACCTTGCTAGAGAATTGAAAAGACTATGGAATATGAGGGTCAACGTGATGCCAATTGTATTTTGTGCACTTGGAACGGTCCGAAAAATCTTGGAAAAAAGGCCCGTGGATCTAGAAACCAAAGGAAGAATTGAGACCATACAGACTACTGCATTGCTACAATAGGCTATAATACTCAGAAGAGTCCTGGAGACCTAAGGTGACTCCTTGTGACTCAGACTCCAGTCAAAGACCAGCAGCTCACGCTGGAGTTAAAAAACACATAATAATAATAATAATAATAATAATAATAATAATAATAATAATAATAATAATAATGGAGATTCGCTTCCAGTTTTTTGTCTGTAACAAAAACTATATCACTGCTTACGTCATACTACCTAATATCGTCATAACATAGAATAAATACACTCAAAATTTGAGCATGAAATGTTAGACAGTCCTCATTGGTTTTTTTTTAAACAAGTTTTAATAAATACATACCTGGTATTATCTATCTATATATAGTTTGTTTTATTTTAATATATATTTAAAGTTATCAGAACTAAGTTTCCATTTCAATTTTTTTAATTTTTACTCCTTTAATAAATTTATATCATTTTTTACTCCTTTAATAAATTTGATGATTTTACTTTACTTATGATACAAACTCTCTGATATTACATTTTCAACTCCCATCCCCAGGCAATATTTATATTACGTCGCCCAGAGGGCATTTTTTATTTTGCTAGTAATATATAATAATATCTATAGTAGTATAATGACAGAGAACAGAATAGTTAAATATATTCTAACCGTATTGACATAGCCACAACGAGATCACATAACAAATATACTACTACTACTACTACTACTACTTACTACTACTAATAATAATAATAATAATAATAATAATAATAATAATGAGAACGAAACGCATAAAATTCTCTGGAACTTTGAAATAAAAACGGATCACCTTATCCCAGCAAGAAGACCAGACCTAGTGTTGATTAACAAAAAAGCAAGAACTTGTCAACTGGTGGATTTTGCAGTTCCAGCAGATCACAGGGTGGAGCTAAAGGAAAATGAAAACGTGGACAAATATCTGGACCTTGCCAGAGAACTGAAAAAGTTATGGAATATGAAAGTGAAAGTGATACCGATTGTAGTTGGTGCACTTGGAACAGTCCCAAAAGGATTAGAAAAAGTTTTGGAAAGTTTGGAAATCAGAGGAAGGATTGAAACCATTCAGAACGCTGCACTGCTGCAATCTGCAGAATACTCAGAAGAGTCCTGGAGACCTGAGGAGACTTGCTGTCACTCAGACACCAGTGAAAGACCATCAGCTAACGCTGATGTGAAAACTCAAAAGGAGTAAATAATAATAATAGTGTACTTATAGAAAATTATTTCATACATTATTATACATAATAATGGAAATCAGAGGAAGAATTGAGACCATCTGGGCAACGGGATTTTAAAGATCAGCTAGAATACTCCGATGAGTCCTGGAGATATGAGGAAACTTTTTGTCACTGAGACTGATTTGTTCAAATCACACGCAGCCTTCTTTGTACAGCTCCCATCTAATAGCGGTAATGTCAACTAATTCGTACTTCACTGGCAGTAGTGTGTAAATTCGTTAGTAGGACTATTTACCTTTGCAGAACATCATCATCATTATCATCATCATCAGCATCTGCATCAGCATCATCAGCATCCCACGCTATTAGCACAGATACGAGGGGCGTTCAATAAGTAATGCCCCTGACCCACCTCCAATTGTTTGATCTAGCTGAAATTTTGCATGTACACTTATCTATATCTCTATAGATAAAGCGGCCAATTACAGCTCTTAACTAATTGTGGTTTCTGATTTACAGCTTTTTGAACTGAGTCAAGTGTGAAATGGAGACTGTTGAGTGTCGAGCAGTGATCCGGTTTTTGCATTTGAAAGGACGCACACCACGGGAGACTTTTGATGAAATGAAAGTAACTTATGGAGATAATGCCCCATCATATGATTTTGTAAAACGCTGGCATCGTGAATTCAAACATGGTCGGAACTCTGTAGAAACAGCTCCCAGATCTGGTCGCCCCCTTCTGCCATTGATGAGGCATCTATCCGTCAAGTTGAGGCTGCCATTTTGGAAGATCGACGCATAACTATTCGTTGCTCTACTGCTATGGGAAGTGGGTCAGGGGCATTACTTATTGAACACCCCTCATATCCATAACAATCTCTCGCCCATCTCGAGAATGTCCTCTGTGCAGCATCCGGTATCCGAGCAGAGCGTGTAGATCTTTGACTGGCAATCTACACTGACGTCTCCATGAGTGGGTTTCTACTAAAGAAGGTCACGTATGAGGGCGCAGTGTCCAACATCTCTTGTTCGTCTTATTCGTATGGTTTGTGAGATAGGGGGCAAGTGGCCGTGCAGCTGCTTCTTGTAAGGATTTGTTTAAGATCGCACGCAGCATTCTTGTATATTTTCCATCTAGCTAAGTCTTTAGGCGCTTCGTTTGAGTCCAAGTGGTATAGCTATACAGTAGCACTGATACAACTACGGCTTTGAAGATTTGTTACTTTAACTTATTAGTGAGATTGGATTTCATTCTAGCTTCTACGACAGGATGATTCTAAATTGAGCTGGTTATGAGGAAGAGGGTTAAATCCTACTTAACGGACATAAATTCCAACATTGTATGTCAGCCCGTTGAAAGAAAAAAAATACAAAAAATCAGGGAATTAACCGAATTTAATGAAATTTTCAGTGTTAATACATTAATGAATAAACAATATAATGCAATTATTTTATTTGAAAACTCCTACATTTTTTCAGATCAGTTAACTTTGAACAACGTATCTTTGAGGCGTAACACATATTCACAAACATACGACGAGAGTGCCTGTTGGGATTTTCCATTGGGATTGGGTGTGCACCAGATGGCTGCTTCTACTTATAGACTCGCCGATAAGCACGTGACCAGGGAAGGCAACCTCTTATCCAATCACTGGCAGTGCAGCTGCTGCTGCTGTTGTTGTATTTATACTGGCTGATTCTAATCTTAGCTCATTACTACTTGGATCTTCTTGGACAACGGAACGTAGCATTATATCGCAGGATTTATTCACTTACCAAAGGATACAATACCACAGGACTTATTGACTTAACAAAGGATACTATACCACAGGATTTATTCACTTGCCAAAGGATACTATACCACAGGACTTATTCACTTGCCAAAGGATACTATACCACAGGACTTATTCACTTGCCAAAGGATACTATACCACAGGATTTATTCACTTATCAAAGGATACTATACCACAGGACTTATTCACTTACCAAAGGATACTATACCACAGGACTTATTCACTTACCAAAGGATTCTATACCACAGGACTTATTGACTTACTTATTTACTTTAAGTTCTTTTACAACTGGCCAAGGATGGTGGCTAGATACTTAACAGGTTATGGGCCCAGGTACGCTCGGATCTTCTTCAATGGCAACGAGGCCAGCTACGAAATTTGGGAGACTAGTGTCAATTGTTGACCAAGATCTTTCAAGGATTGACGGTGGAATTTATCGATCAATACAGACAAAGTTAATTTTATCAGAAATTCTACGCGCGCCTAAACTGGAATATCATGACTGGCATAATTGGAGATATCCTTGAAATAAAAGTATCTTTAGTCGTTACAACTACAAGACCTGAGATCAAACTAGTAGCGGTAATGGTATAATCTTCTTCTTCTTCTTCTTCTTCTTCTTCTTCTTCTTCTTCTTCTTCTTCTTCTTCTCTATAACTGAATTAAACCTAACCCTAGCTCTAACCCTAGCCTTACCCCTACTAGCTTTGATCTCAGCCGTCTTGCCCCTAGTTGTAAGCGACTAAAGATACTTTATTTCAAGGATATCTCCAATTGATGCCAGTCATGATATTCCCAGTTAGGCGCCGTAGAATTCTGATAAAATACTTTGTTGTATGGATCGATAATTCACCGTCAATCCTTGAAAGATCTTGGTCAACAATTGACACTAGTCCCCAAATTCGTGCTGGCCTCGTTGCATTGAAGAAGATCCGACGTACCTGGCCTAACCTGTTAAGTATCTACCACCATCCTTGCCAGTTGTAAAAGAACTTAAAGTAAATAGTAAGTCAATAAGTCCTGTGGTATAAATCTTGTAAGTGAATAGTCCTGTGGTATAGTATCCTTTGTAAGTGAATAAGTCCTGTGGTATAGTATCCTTTGATAAGTGAATAAATCCTGTGGTATAGTATCTTTGGCAAGTGAATAATCCTGTGGTATAGTATCCTTTGGCAAGTGAATATGTATAGTATCCTTTGGCAAGTGAATAAATCCTGTGGTATAGTATCCTTTGTTAAGTCAATAAGTCCTGTGGTATTGTATCCTTTGGTAAGTGAATAAATCCTGCGATATAATGCTACGTTCCGTTGTCCAAGAAGATCCAAGTAGTAATGAGCTAAGATTAGAATCAGCCAGTATAAATACACAACAGCAGCAGCAGCTGCACTGCCAGTGATTGGATAAGAGGTTGCCTTCCCGGTCACGTGCTTATCGGCGAGTCTATAAGTAGAAGCACCATCTGGTGCACCCATCCCAATGGAAAATCCAACAGGCACTCTCGTCGTATGTTTGTGAATATGTGTTACGCCTCAAAGATACGTTTTCAAAGTTAACTGATCTGAAAAAAATGTAGGAGTTTTTCAAATAAAATAATTGCATTATATTGTTTATTCATTAATGTATTAACACTGAAATTTCATTAAATTTCGGTTAATTCCTGATTTGTATTTTTTTTCTTTCAACGGGCTGACATACAATGTTGGAATTTATGTCCGTTAAGTAGGATTTAACCTCTCTTCCTCATAACCAGCTCAATTTAGAATCATCCTGTCGTAGAAGCTAGAATGAATCCAATCTCACTAAATAGTTAAAGTAACAAATCTCAAAGCCGTAACTACTGTATAGCTATACACTTGGACTCAAACGAAGCGCCTAAAGACTTAGCTAGATGGAAAATAATACAAATGCTGCGTGCGATCTTAAACAAATCTTACAAGAAGCAGCTGCACGGCCCTTGCCCCTATCCACAAACCATACGAATAAGACGAACAAGAGATGTTGGACACTGCGCCCTCATACGTGACCTTCTTTAGTAGAAACCCACTCATGGAGACGTCAGTGTAGATTGCCAGTCAAAGATCTACACGCTCTGCTCGGATACCGGATGCTGCACAGAGGACATTCTCGAGATGGGCGAGAGATTGTTATGGATATGAGGGTGTTCAATAAGTAATGCCCCTGACCCACTTCCCATAGCAGTAGAGCAACGAATAGTTATGCGTCGATCTTCCAAAATGGCAGCCTCAACTTGACGGATAGATGCCTCATCAATGCAGAAGGGGGCGACCAGATCTGGGAGCTGTTTCTAACAGAGTTCCGACATGTTTAATTCACGATGCCAGCGTTTTACAAAATCATATGATGGGGCATTATCTCCATAAGTTACTTTCATTTCATCAAAAGTCTCCGTGGTGTGCGTCCTTTCAAATGCAAAACCGGATCACTGCTCGACACTCAACAGTCTCCATTTCACACTTGACTCAGTTCAAAAAGCTGTAAATCAGAACCACAATTAGTTAAGAGCTGTAATTGGCCGGTTTATCTATAGAGATATAGATAAGTGTACATGCAAAATTTCAGCTAGATCAAACAATTGGAGGTGGGTCAGGGGCATTACTATTGAACGCCCCTCGTATCTGTGCTAAATAGCGTGGGATGCTGATGATGCTGATGCAGATGCTGATGATGATGATAATGATGATGATGTTCTGCAAAGGTAAAATAGTCCTACTAACGAATTTACACACTACTGCCAGTGAAGTACGAATTAGTTGACATTACCGCTATTAGATGGGAGCTGTACAAGAAGGCTGCGTGTGATTTGAACAAATCAGTCTCAGTGACAAAAAGTTTCCTCATATCTCCAGGACTCATCGGAGTATTCTAGCTGATCTTTAAAATCCCGTTGCCAGATGGTCTCAATTCTTCCTCTGATTTCCATTATTATGTATAATAATGTATGAAATATTTTTCTATAAGTACACTATTATTATTATTTACTCCTTTTGAGTTTTCACATCAGCGTTAGCTGATGGTCTTTCACTGGTGTCTGAGTGACAGCAAGTCTCCTCAGGTCTCCAGGACTCTTCTGAGTATTCTGGCAGATTGCCAGCAGTGCAGCGTTCTGAATGGTTTCAATCCTTCCTCTGATTTCCAAAACTTTCCAACTTTCTAATCCTTTTGGGACTGTTCCAAGTGCACCAACTACAATCGGTATCACTTTCACTTTCATATTCCATAACTTTTTCAGTTCTCTGGGCAAGGTCCAGATATTTGTCCACGTTTTTTCATTTTCCTTTAGCTCCACCTGTGATCTGCTGGAACTGCAAAATCCACCAGTTGACAAGTTCTTGCTTTTTTGTTATCACACTAGGTCTGGTCTTCTTGCTGGGATAAGGTGATCCGTTTTTATTTCAAAGTTCCAGAGAATTTGCGTTTCGTTCTCATTATTATTTATTATTATTATTATTATATTATTATTATTAGTAGTAGTAGTAGTAGTAGTAGTAGTAGTATATTGTTATGTGATCTCGTTGTGGCTATGTCAATACGGTTAGAATATATTAACTATTCTGTTTCTCTGTCATTATACTACTATAGATATTATTATATATAGCAAAATAAAAAATGCCCTCTGGGCGACGTAATATAAATATTGCCTGGGGGATGGGAGTTGAAAATGTAATATCAGAGAGTTTGTATCATAAGTAAAGTAAAATCATAATTTATTAAAGGAGTAAAAATGATATAAATTTATTAAGGAGTAAAAATTAAAAAATTGAAATGGAAACTTAGTTCTGATAACTTTAAATATATATTAAATAAAAAACTATATATAGATAGATAATACCAGGTATGTATTTATTAAAACTTGTTTAAAAAAAAAACAAATGAGGACTGTCTAACATTTCATGCTCAAATTTTGAGTGTATTTATTCTATGTTATGACGATATTAGGTAGTATGACGTAAGCAGTGATATAGTTTTTGTTACAGACAAAACTGGAAGCGAATCTCCATTATTATTATTATTATTATTTTTATTATTATTATTATTATATTATATGTGTTTTAACTCCAGCGTGAGTGCTGGTCTTTGACTGGAGTCTGAGTCACAAGGAGTCACCTTAGGTCTCCAGGACTCTTCTGAGTATTATAGCCTATTGTAGCAATGCAGTAGTCTGTATGGTCTCAATTCTTCCTTTGGTTTCTAGATCACGGGCCTTTTTTCCAAGATTTTTCGGACCCGTTCAAGTGCACAAAATACATTGGCATCACGTTGACCCTCAATATCCATAGTCTTTTCAATTCTCTAGCAAGGTCCAGGTATTTCTCTATCTTTTCGCTTTCTCCATCCTCACCTTGTGAGTAAAAAAATTTAAAAATTGAAATGGAACTTAGTTCTGATAACTTTAAATATATATTAAAATTTAAAAAAACTATATATAGATAGATAATACCAGGTATGTATTTATTTAAAATTTGTTTAAAAAACCATGAGGACTGTCTAACATTGCATGCTCAAATTTTGAGTGAATTCTATGTTATGACCTTACGTCACACTGCCTAAAATCGTGACGTAGTTTTTGTTACAGACAAAACCCGGAAGCGAATCTCCATTATTAATAGATTATCATTATTGTTATTATTATGGGATGTAGTAGTGGTATTAGTAGTAGTATTAGTAGTATTAGTAGCATTGAAATCAATTATTAAAACTTCCATTTCTGGTAAAAACTCATTTCTTAATGAACACTAATGCCGAAATGTCTGCCACACGATGTAACACGCGTCTCCATATTAGCCGAACAATGTTTGACCCGATGAATATTATGGAGACACAAGGCACCGGCACCACACACTGCGCATGCGTCGACGTCGACTGCACTGTCGCCATTTTTACGGTATTTGCCGCTACCGAGTTTTTTTGGCGGGATTTTTTATTTGTTTTTTTATTTAATTTTTTATTGTTTTATTTTTGGTTGTAAAAACACAGACATCTAAGCAAATTGGAAAAAAAAATGGAAAAATATGGGAAAAAAAATAAATAAAATATAATAAAAAAATATGGAAACAAAAACCAATAAAATAAAAAAAAGAAAGAAAGAAAGAAAGAAAGAAAGAAATCGACTCATGTAAAAAAAAATGTACTACAACAACAACGCCAAACAAAAGCGTATCCGATCCCGTATTAAAAGAACATGATTCGTTTGACGCGAACAAATTAGGAACGACAGACCGCCTGCATGTTTACACAGGTATGTAGTGTGCGATGTATGTGTGGTGTATGTGTGTGTGTGGCGGGAGGACACGAGGGTAGGTTGTCCGTGCGTGAGACGGACGTTATGTATTTCAGACAACACGGCATATTTACATATGTAGATGTTTACTGTCGGCCCAGGGCAACTTATTCACTAATATGTCCATTTAAAAGCATATATATATATATATATATATATATATATATATTATATATATATATATATATATATATATATATATATATATATATATATATATATATATATTATATATATATCCGTAACCTAACAAAAATAGCATATAGTGCGCATATTTTTGAGTGTATGTCTATGTGTCTCTGAGCAAGTGTAAGTATGCATGTACATCTGAAGTTTGAATTTATATATATATATTTGGAGGATATGTGCTTAGTTGAAGTCATACCTAATTTTTGAAAATTAATAATTAATGAAATTAGGCGGGCATATATGTTCAAATGTAAGGCTAAACAAATCGAGAAAATGTCAATCCCTGAATGTACATTTCGACCTATTAGGTCTCATCAGCAAGGTTATAGACATGAGAGACTGCTCAGTGTGTGACTCGAAACCTCGACTGCCAAGCTTGCAGGCGGAGATTATAACCACTACAGCCAGCTTGCCAATCACAAATTCTTCGTCCGTTTTGAACTTATTTATATTCCACTTTTTATTGACTTGCTATGTATCCATAACAAAATAGCACAGTGTGCCTGTTTTGAGTGTGTGTCTGTGTGTCCCTGTGTGTTTTATATATGCTAGTGTGTGTATGCATATATATATATATATATATATCTGTGCAAGTTGAATTTATGTAAAATTAGTTTTAATATACAGCTGTTGTCCTATCCCTGGTTCGATTAATTCCGATATTTCGAGTGAACTTCACCTTCGTGAAGGCATAAACATTCTTTATATATATATATATATATATATATATATATATATATATATATTATATCAGACTTCAAATTTTAAACAGACTGAATAACAATGACTACCACTCGCTTTTCTCCTTATTCTGTGATAAAAATTTCTTATTACCTTCCATATATCAACAAATGCCCTGAAGATGATCTAATTAATAGATCGAAACACTGCAGCGTCGGCCAATAAACTCACCATTTATCTCATTTAAACCTGTGTTCTTTCAATCTTTTCTAATGTACTACATACCTTCGGATTCACTTCCTTTTCTTCACACAGACACACACACACACACACCACACACACATATATATATATATATATATATATATATGTGTGTGTGTGTGTGTGTGTGTGTGTTTTTGCGTGTAGATTTTAATGTATTTTCGACCCCACCATTCAGACATAAAACTTATCAACCTCGTCTCTTTTGAGATATTAATTATCTGACTTTCTTTGTCTCTCCAAGAAATATTAGAAAATTCCATTCTGTTTGTGTTGCTCGCTCACCATTT
>JALAJA010000056.1:215948-218448 GCA_023376005.1 Doryteuthis pealeii
CTAAATAGCAATCATCAGGCTGTTAATAATGAACATTGATCTGTGAAAACATTGTAAAATAAATAAATATTAGCTCTTACAATTTGTGATTGAGCACTGTATTTTCTTTGTTTCATCACAAAAAATTTTTGTTTTTACACACATATATATATATATATATATATATTAATGATTGGAAGGCAATTACAATGCATATAAAATAAAAACAAAAATAATTTTTTAGTCTTATCGATTTCAAAGTAAACTTTATCTTCAGAGACGGTTGTCAGAAATGGACACGTTTTTTGTGTTGTTATTTTTTCCATTTATTTATTTTTATGTTATAAACACGCGTCACGTAACGTTCTTTTTTTTTAAACAACCACGCGGAAGGTCGTGATAATCGTAATAGCCGTTGTTCATTCAATTTCAATTTTATTATTTTCATCTATTTATATATTTATATATTTATGTATTTATTTATTTTTATTTATTTGTTATATGTGTACATATGTGTAAAATATACATACTATATATACTATATACTATATAAAAAATGTTGTTCTGGTTCCAAGGGGAGAAAATTTAATATTTTATAAAAAAAGAAATTATTATTTTGGCAGAATATGTCCGATATTTTGATAGGTTGTGAGTGTTTCTTCAACTTTTCTATCATAATGGCTGTTTAATAAATTAAATTAAATTATGATATTAAACAGCGATTATAATAGAAAAGTTGCAGAAACTCACACAACCTATCAAATATCGGACATATTCTGCCAAAATAATAACTCAATGCCTGAAGAAGACCACAGATCAGAAACACGTGTCGCGTATGTAAGATAAAAAGAATACAAACATTTTTTCTGAGAACATAATACATTTTGCGGACCTTCTTCTTTTTTATAAAATTTACTATATACTATATATGGAACGTGTATTTTAATTAATTATATATTCAGTGTTTAATTCTAATCTATTGTTTAGACTAAGACCTAATTTAGCTATTAATAAACTTTCTCTAATTCTGAGATTACCAATGTTGCGTATTAATGCCATTATATATATATATATATATATATATATATATATATATATATATATATATATATATATATATATATATATATATATATCAGTTCCTTTAAGACAGGATCGGTACAATTGAGCGTAAACTGATACGGAATTAATCGGGCATCATTTTATATACAACAAGATATTCACGAGACCGTAAAGAAAACTAGCTACTGTCAACGGTTGACTGAATACCAGTGCGCGCTTCAATAGACATCCGGGTACTCTTATTAACATGAAAGAAAAAGAAAGAAAGACAAAAAAAGAAAGAAAGAGAAAATAACACGAAACAACAATCTCTACCTCTTTATTCTATACTAGAAGCAGCTATCCAGCAACACATGGGTAGAGGGGATGTGAAACCCTCGTGCATTGATTTGTTTACTTTTGAGATGCACAACAGCCGGATATTTTTTAATAAGAATTTCAATGCTATTTCTATGTATATTTGAATTTTTAAATATCTCAGAATATAAATCAAATCTTCATAATTTTTGCACAAAACCAAGACCCATACAATTATTATATAGGATTCTCTTATGGACGACTACACATGGACACACCAATATCCTCATGAATCGACCAGCGGGGAGTAAGTAAACATTGTCAGTTGATTTAAGCGGCTGGAAAAAAAAACCTTACAGACTAGATACAATTATTCTATAGAGTTCTCTTAATGGACTCCTATGCATGGATACACCAGCGATAACGTAAACATTGTCAAGCTGATTTTTGCGGCTGGGAAAAATGTCTCAAAGAGGGTATTCAATTATTATATAGGAACTACATATGGACTATTACACATGGACACACCAGCGATAAAGTAAACATTGTCCAGTTGATTTTCATGTCAAGGAAAAAAGCCTTGAAGAGTTTATTGGCATTTCAGTCTCGTTTCATGACAAGGAAAAAAGGCCTTACAGTGTAGATACATTTAATATATAGGATTTCCCTATGGACTCTTAAACATGGACACACCAGCGATGAAGTAAACATTGTCCAGTTGATTTTCGTTGCTAGGAAAACAGCCTTACACAGTAGATACATTTAATATGTAGGATTTACCTATGGACTCCAACACATTGACGCACCAGCGATAAAGTAAACATTTAGGAAAACAGCCTTACACAGTAGACACATTTAATATATAGGATTTGCAAAAAAGAATTATTAGATAAATAAACAAAAATAAAATAAATTACTTTATCAATATTAAATATATATTTAGTTTTAGTTATTGTCTACCTGAGACGTTCCTTCCAAGAACATTGTCCTGCCGATTTTCGAGCCTAGGAAAAAAGCGTTATGGAGGGTATAGAATTATTATATAGGAATTCCCAATGGACTCCAATACATGGACACACCAGCGATAACGTAAACTTTGTCCAGTTGATTTTCAGGGCAAGGAAAAAAGCCTTGGAGATTTTATTGGCATTTCAGTCTCGGA
>JALAJA010000056.1:223448-268448 GCA_023376005.1 Doryteuthis pealeii
TGAGACAAGACAAAACTTGTTTGGGTGGGTGTTGTGATGGTCGCGCCCAAACGCAGTGTTCTAAATCAGAATTTTTCAAGACTGTCTGTGTGTACATAATAGGCTAACCAAGCCGAACCAAAGGTTAGAGAACAGACAAACAAACAAACAAACAAACAAACAATACACATAGATACGTACACAGACACATATGTAGAAACATACACATACACAAACACAACACACACACACACACACACACACACACATATATATATATATATATATATTATATATATATATATATACTAGCAAACATATGCACCCTCCGGGTGCAAGTATTTAAGTTTTAATATAATAAAATATCATATTAATTTCAAAGGCTAATGAAACTGAATAAGAAATGCAGATAAAAATTTGGAACAGAGGGGATATGATTGAAAAATAGAACAACTTTGAAACTAACTCTTCCATCATTTTCCATTACTCCCCTCTTTCATTGGTAAATTTTCCTAATTTAACTATTTAATTAAAATAGGAAGTAAAGAATAAAAATACAGTTATTTTTTCTTCTTAATGGATTTCTTTTAAGATTTTGAGATTTTAGATAATATTCATTAAGATAAAAACCAAACAATTAGAAATCAATAATACTAAGCACATATTTATTAAAATCAGATTTTTAATATCAATTTGCAAATTAGCCTTCCCATTCACACTGTAAACTGCTTTTTGTTGTATATTATAAATACATTGCATGTTATTCTAAGTAGATATGGTCAACAGTATTAATAATGTAAAAACAATTGTTATTAATAATTGAGGTTAAATAAAAATAAAATCCTATAGAATTGACGTAAGGGAATTGTTACTTGAATAGTAATATAGTTTCGGTTTCAGACAGAAAAACACACAATCTCCATTATAATAAGATATATATATATATATATATATATATATATATATATATATATATATTTATATATATATATATAGATAGATAGATAGATAGATACACATATACCCAGCACAACCATAAACATATACCTAAACACATGCACCAAAAAATCATTATAACAGAAAGTATGCCACAAACACACAAAAATTCATCAAAAAAGTAAATTACAAACACACACACACACACACACACACACACACACACACACGACCTATCAAATACAAAAAATCTAACAAACAACATCAGAGGAAACGATTTGTGTTAATATAAACACATACACAACTATAAAAATTTGAAGACCATAAAAGTGTAAAGTGTATAGTGAATGTGTGAATATGATGTTATTAACCGGTAATTCTTATATGTGCGTTTGTTAACGAAAGCCGATGATGTGATCATTGCATGTGCAAAAATGGAAGGTGAAGATCATAAGATGACGCATGCAGACACGTGAATAAGCGGAGAACGAAAGGCTAGCAATGATATGACGTATTTTATATGGAATATTAGTATGGAATATTCACACATTCACTATACACTTGACATCTTCCATTTTGTCCCTCACATAAACATTACGTAACAGTGTCCTGAAGATGGTATAAACACACAAAAATTCATCAAAAAAGTAAATTACAAACACACACACACACACACACACACACCACACACACACACACACACACATACGACCTATCAAATATAAACAATCAAACAAAAAACATCAGAGGAAAGGACTTGTATTAATATAAACAAATAGACAACTATACAAATTTTAAGACCATAAAACACACACCTGTTAAAGGACAGATGTTATAAATAAAATTTCTCTCTACACTCCCCAAAAAAGGGAGAGGTTAGATACGTGTATCTATATACGTATACATATTCATAGTCAAACAGAATATGGTTACTTAACGTCTGAAGAATATATCAGAAAATCTGAAACCAGTGTAACAATTGTAAAATAATAGTAATAACAAACTCAAACAAATTCATCAAAAAAGTAAATTACAAACACACAGACACGACTTAGCAAATATTAAAAAAATCTAACAAACATCATCAGAGGAAAGGGTTTGTGTTAATATAAACAAATAGACAACTATAAAAATTACAAGACCATAAAATGCAATACCTACCATACAGAAACACACACCTGCTAAAACACAGAAGTTATAAATAAAATGTCTCTCTACACTCCGACCACTTTGAGGGATTAGATACATATATATATAATATATATATATATATATATATATATTAATATATATCAACCCCTCTGCACGAGCAGGAGGCGACATAAGGTCAATAATTTCTTAAGCGGAGTTCAGCAGGTTTGAATTCTGAGTTTTCCTTCTCCTAGACCGGTTGCCTCACCAAGGTTAAAAAGCCCAGACTGCCCTACTATTTATCCATAGCTGGATGGAGAGTAGGATTCATACCTTTTCCAGGGATATTAGCACTAAATGAAATGCAATTACCACGTCCATGGTTTGAACTCGGGGCGACGAGTCCATTTCCCATGACTGTAACCATTACACCACGCGCTTCCTAAGTGACGTGTACATATTCATAGTCGAATAGAATATGGTTAATTAACGCCTAAAGAAGATATCAGAAAATCTGAAACATGTGTCGCAAATGTAAAATAATAATAAAAATTTAAAAAAACCTAATCCATTTTATGAGCCTTCCTTTTTATGAAATATTTAATTTTCTCCCATTGGACCCATAACAACACTTATATATATATATAATATATATATTATATATATATATATATATATATATATATATATATATGAGTAAGAAAGGTGGAATGAAAACATCACACAATGCTGTTAAAGAGAAAACAATTTATAATATAATCATAGCTGATACTAATCAATATTTCGATTTTACAAAAATCATCATCAGAGCTCATTCACTCCCGTAGTTGTTTGGGTCGGAGAGGAAAGTCAAAATGAGTTTACAAAACAAAAAAAAAACCTTAATACTGCATAAAACGAAAGACGTTACAATATTCACCAACGTGGGCATTTCGCGCCATATATATGTCGGTCATGTTCCATGTATATCTTTTGTCAACAAATGTAGCGAATTTTTGAGATGTTGGCAACAAGACGAAACAATTTAAATTAATGATGATATATATATATATATATATATATATATATATATATATATATATATATATCATCATTGGCAATTCAGTCTCGAAAGACTATGATACAAGTTTTGTGAGCCCCTGAAGTTGCAGCGCCTCCTGTGACTATGAAGTCCTATGTTTGAGAAACATTCTCGACCACAGATTTTGCATTTGTAGGTTGTCCCTGTTGATGATGATGTTCCGATGCTTTGTTGTCGTTGCTTTCTTATAGACCTCTTAGATTCATGATGTTGTATCAGGGTGACTTCTGACATGTACAGTCCTCTATGGAGATTCTGTCGCCACCGAAGGCGGTCTTGAGCCAAATTTTCCCAGCTGGAAGAGACAATGCCAAAGCACCTGAGATCATTTTTGCAGACATCCTTGAATCGCAGTAGGGGGCGACCAATCTGTCTTTTACCAGATGTTAGCTCTCCATACAGGATGTCTTCCGGGATTCGTCCATCATCCATCCGACGTACATGTCCCAACCATCAGAGACGACGTTGTCTCAGTAGAGAGTACAGGCTGGGGAGTTGAGCTCTCTCTAGGACTGCTGTGTTAGTGATATAATATAATATATAATAATAATAGCAGTTATAGTGATAAAATAATGTTAATAATGATAAATGATAATAGTGATGATAATAATAATAATAGTAGTTATATTGATAAAATAATATATATATATATATATATATATATATATATATTTATATTGTATACACAGGAATAAACAACTCGAGCTTCACCATAAGGTGAAACTCGAGTAGGTTATTCCCGTGTATACCATTTAATAATAAATTTGCTCTACTAACGTATTGAGCACTTTATATTTGTTATATCGCTGTCTTATCATTGTGAAACTTGCATTAACTAACCATTGTGACCAATTTCCCCGGTAAGTCAACTTTTTTCATATAAAATCATATATATATATAATATATATATATATATATATATATATATATATATACATACACGAGTAGTGTTACTGAAAGATGCTGCTCAATGAAATTATAACGTATTAAGATAATTCAATAACATCTGCGTTCCAAATTCCTGCATTCTTTTCTCTGGAGGTTTGTGGTGTAAGGGTTAGAGTCGTAGGAAATGGACTCGTCGAGCCGAGTTCAAGTTCTTGACAAGGTTGTTTCATTTCATATTGCGCTCATACCCTCAGACAAGTCCATGTCAAATCATCCAGAAAAAAGAAAAAATTGTCACCCACCCCTTTGGACTGTGTTAATGTTAGATATTCCCCAAAACTTAAGTTTCCAATTCCCAAAATTGGCGGAATTAGGTCGATTTTAACTCTCAAAATATGGTGGGGTTTACGAAAAATGGCAATTTTTGTAATCTATTTTTGTCTGTAAAATGAGTTTTAGAGTTTCCTTACTCCTGAAAATTTATTTATAAAAGCATTTTTACCCAAGAAATCCAAAAATGCTAACGAGAAAGTCTGAAACACAACCGATTTTGTTTTTGATGATTTCTGATTTTCTCAATGCATGTGAATCGAAGACAATTTTTTTCATTTATTATTTCACATAAATTGAACATTATTTGTACCTATAGATTACAAAAAGTCGCCATTTTTAGCGACTCCCCTCAAATTTGGAGAGCTAAAAATCTATATAATTCCACCAATTCTCTAACATTATCTAAAATAATAACCAATTCCACCCATAACCTTTTTTACTTTATATATAAAAACAAAACACAATAAATATTTAATCATTTATTAAATACAGAACTTAAAATAATAATTAAAAATTAAAAATAATTAATCGTAAATAAAAAATATATAACAATTCCTTTTCCTAAATATTAACATATTCCGCCCATAACTTTTTCACTTTATATATAAAAACTAAATACAGTAATATCTAATCATTTATTAATTACAGAACTTAGAAATAAAATTTAAATAATAAAAACAATTAATCGTAAAAAATTCCTTTACTAAAAATCTTTTGAATTCAACCGTCACATTTCTTAATACCCATCCCCTTCCGTTTAAATTGTTTCGTCTTGTTGCCAACATCTCAAAAAATCGCTACATTTGGTTGACAAAAAGATATACATATGAGACATGACGACATATATATGGCGCGAAATGCCCACGTTGGTGAATATTGTAAGTCTTTCGTTTTTTTTGCAGTATTAAGGTTTTTTTTGTTTTGTAAACTCATTTGACTTTCCTCTCCGACCCAAACAACTACGGGAGTGAATGAGCTCTGATGATGATTTTTGTAAAATCGAAAATTGATCAGTATCAGCTATGATTATATTATAAATTGTTTTCTTCTTTAACAGCATTGTGTGATGTTTTCATTCCACCTTTTCTTACTTATATTGTCGGATTCATTTCCTTTCTTTTAATTTATATATATATATATATATATATATAATACTTCCATTAGAATGACTATACATGTCATATACACTGAAATATCATGTTTCTCTAGGAGATATATTTTTGAGTAGGACGAATGGTACCCGTTTATTTTCATACAGATGAATAAGGCAGGGAAGAGAGAGAGAGAGACAGATAGAGAGAGAGGGGGAGGGATCGTAGAGAGAGAGATAATCTATAGAGAGAGTGAGATAGAACGTGGAGGAGGGGGTGGTGAAGAGAGATAATCTATAAAGGGATGAGGCGAGTATAGAAATTCCTTATTTGCTGGTGTCAGATAAAATTAAATCTTGATCTGAATTAATCCGGTTTTGGCTGCATTATATTCACACAGATTATAGAACCCCGCTGTGAGCCATCTGCAACACAGTGGATAGATAGATATACAGATGAGAAGAGGCTTGGATATATATATATATATATATATATATACTATATATATATATATATTATAGAGAGAGAGAGAGAGAGAGAGAGAGAGAGGAATACAAATAGCCTGAGATAGATAGATAGAGAGATAGATAGATTGATAGATATATAGATAGATAGACGGATAGATAAATAGATGAAAAGGTTAATAGATAGATAGGTAGGTAGGTAGATAGCAAGCAATAGCATTATCCTTACACATTATTGTCGTTCCTCATAATCCTATAAACCCACCACCAGAACCGTTCCTCTCATGAAGATAGATAGATAGGTAGATAGATTGATAGATATACGGATATGTAGATAAATAGCTTAATAGATATATAGTTATACAGATTGATTGATTGATAGATAGATTAATAGATAGGTAGATAGAAAGATAGATACATATATATATATTTAGCGCACGAGAAGGATGCGACACAAGGTCAATTTCTTAAGCGGTGTTCAACAGGTTTGAATTCAGAGTTTTCCTTGTCTACCCTACTATTTATCCATAGCTGGAGGGAGAGTAGGATTCATACCTTTCCCAAGGGTATTAGCGTTAAGTGAAATGCAGTTACCACGTCCAGGATTTGAACTCGTGGCGACGAGTCCATTTCCCATAACTTTAACCATTACACCACGCGCTTCCGCTAAATACATATATAGGTACATACATAGATACATAGGTAGGTAGGTAGATGTATAGGTATGAACAGAGTGAAATACATAGATAGATAGATAGATAGATAGATATTAACGGACAGAAATACATACATACATACATACATACATAAGTAGATAGACGTATAGGTATGAACAAACTGAGAATAGATAGATAGATTGATACGATAGATACATACATATATACATACATAGGTGATAGATAATAGGTATGAACAGAGTGAATCATGATAGATAGATATGATAGATAGACGTATAGGTTGAACAGAGTGAAATACATAGATAGATCATGATATAGATAGCTAGACGTATAGGTATGAACAGAGTGGAAATAGATAGATAGATAGATAGATAGATGATAGATTGAATAGATAGATAGACGTATAGGTATGAACAGAGTGAAATACATAGATAGATAGATAGATAGATATAGATAGGTATGAACAGAGTGAAATACATAGATAGATAAATAGATAGATAGATAGATAGACGTATAAGTATGAACAGAGTGAAATACATAGATAGATAGATAGATAGATAGGTAGATAGACGTATATGTATGAAAGAGTGAAATAATAGATAGATAGATAGATATAGATTGACATATAGTATGAACAGTTAACATAGATAGATAGATAGATAGATAGAGTAGGTAATGAACAGAGTGAAATACATAGATAGATAGATAGATAGATAGATAGAGTTGTATAGGTATGAACAGAGTGAAGATACATAGATAGATAGATAGTAGAATAGACGTTATGTATGAACAGTGAAATACATGATAGATAGATAGTAGATAGACGTTAGGTATGAACAGAGTGAAATACATAGATAGATAGATAGATAGATAGATAGATAGATATGTATATAGAGTAAAAATAGATAGATAGATAGACGTATAGTATGAACAGAGTGAAATACATAGATAGATAGATAGATAGGATAGATTGACATATAGGTTACGAACAGTGAAATACATAGATATAGATAGATAGATAGATAGACGTATAGGTATGAACAGAGTGAAATACATAGTTAGATAGATAGATAGATAGGTAGATAGACGTATAGGTACGAACAGAGAAATACATAGATAGATAGATAGATAGGTAGATAGCTGTATAGGTGTGAACAAAGTGAAATACATAGATAGATAGATAGGTAGTTAGACGTATAGGTACGAACAGTGAAATACATAGATAGATAGATAGATAGATAGATAGATGTAGAGGTAGAACAGTGAAATACATAGATAGATAGATAGATAGATAGATAGATAGATGTATGTAATAATGAACAGAGTAATAGATAGATAGATAGATAGATAGACGTATAGGTATGAACAGAGTGAAATACATACTTAGATGATAGATAGGCAGATAGACGTATAGGTATGAACAGTGAAATACATAGATAGATAGATAGATAGATAGATAGATGTGTATATGAACAGAGTAAAATAGATAGATAGATAGATAGATAGATAGACGTATAGGTATGAACAGAGTGAAAACATAGTTAGATAGTAGATAGGTAGATAGACGTATAGGTATGAACAGTGAAATACATAGATAGATAGATAGATAGATAGATAGATAAACGTATGTATATGAACAGAGTAAAAATACATAGATAGATAGATAGACCGTATAGGTATGAACAGAGTGAAATAGATAGATATATAGATAGATAGGTAGGTAGATAGACGTATAGGTATGAACAGAGTGAAATACATAGATAGATAGATAGATAGATAGATAGATAGATAGACGTATAGGTATAAACAGAGTGAAATACATAGATAGATAGATATATAGATAGATAGATAGACGTATAGTTATGAACAGAGTGAAATACATAGTTAGATAGTTAGATAGGTAGATAGACGTATATGTATGAACAGTGAAATACATAGATAGATAGATAGACGTATAGGTATGAACAGAGTGAAATACATAGATAGATTGATAGGTAGATAGACGTATAGGTATGAACAGTGAAATACATAGATAGATAGATAGATAGATAGATAGGTACCGTCCAGGATTTGAACTCGGGGCGACGAGTCCATTTCCCATGACTTTAACCATTACACCACGCGCTTTTATTTAGCGATTATAGAGTAAGATTTAGAAACTTAAACATTTTTAATGGACATAAGCGTATCAGGACCTCGGTTTTACCTCAGTTTATTTGCTCTCAAAGCACACTCCCAACTCTACCGAGTGACAGCTGATACTCGTAAGTGAAGGTAACATTACATAGTATTTTTTTTTAATATGTTATATAAGATTGGTAATAATCTCAAACCCGCGCTCTATCTTATCTACCATGTCTAAACCAGATATATATATATATCAGTTAGTCTTCGACAATTCTTTCAATCGTCGCGGCTGCGTGTCTGCCGTCGGCCGAATTCGACTTACCCGTACCAAATTTCCTGACAAGCGTTTCCGTTCAGCCCGTGGGTGGGGAGTTGACTACGTGTTAGAGATTTAACACACCAAAAAAAAAATGTCTTCGTGCGTGACACGGTGAACCGTCGCTACTAATCACGTGGTTCGTATCTGACATCAAAAGAAATTGACGCTCATATTAAAAAAAAGAAAAAATGTTTAATTCTTTTTTAAAGTCCATTAATACACAGTTCTAAAAGTGTGTGTGAAGAGAGAGGAGAGAGAGAGAGAGAGAGAGAGAGAGAGAGAGAGAAGAGAGGAGAGAGAGAGAGAGAGGGGAGAAGGTGAGTGAGTTAATGTCATTTAAAAAAAATCTCTTTCCAAATAAAACATTATTTAGTTCGTTCATATCTTTTATGATTCTTAGAGGCGAAAATAAGCGTATCGTACGGTTTTGTTGCTAAATCACACGTCTTTAAATGTCATAAATACTATATATATATATTATATATATATATATATATATATATATATATAAACAATTTTTTTGTGATGAAACAAAGAAAATACAGTGCTCAATCACAAATTGTGAGAGCTAATATTTATTTTAAGGTAACAGCGTCCAAATACGCAATTGACGTTATTTACGGTCCAGAATATAACATTAAAAAAAGATCTTCTAATAAACACCATAAGATCTAATTTGACAGCCTGATGATTGCGACTTAGCAAGACAACCTGGGTAGCTGTCTATAATAAGCATTTTATTTTTTTTAAAAACTCAACAAATTATATATATATATATATATATATATATATATATATGTAGAATTAAACAAAAGGCACATCTCCTGTTTAACAATTTTATTTTTGATCTTTTCTAATTTTCTGGCCAACTTTTTAATGTTTGGGTGGAATTGGTGGATAAGTCCACCAAAGTTCAGTTCCCGAGTACTTTAATTCAACATGTATAAATGAAATATGAGTTATAGAAAAGTGTAAAATATGTATAAAAAGTGTATATAGAATATCAAAATTATTGTAATACAATCCAACTGTAAAATAAGTAGCCCACATTTATAGGTAAATCCGTGGTGTTAATGGATATCATCAAAGAGGTAAACATTCAAATGTAAAGTTTTTTCATGGACAAGTATGTGAAAATAAAATGAATATGATATAATGAAAAAACAAAAGATGTTTACAACTGAAATAGGCTCATCAGGAGAGAAGTGTGCAAAACCGTTTCGGGGCCAAATCTCTCGACGGTTTTAAAAACCAACACCGGCTCATTTTCTATAACTCTACATCAGACTTTTTTGAGTCTTATTTTATAACTATAATGCTTCTGATTATTTTTAAAATTAAAAATGAGATTCATTTTATTTTCAAATAAAATTCATTTTATTTTTAAATAAAGTCATATTATTTTTAATATAGACAAGGATTTTTTTTTATTATTCCAACGTTTGACTAGCAGAGTTCTTGTTTTTACTAACGGTCATTTTCCCGTCTTATTTTTGTTGATGACCGACCACGGTGCGGTCGATGCATTATAATGCGAAAGGGGCCTCATATTAGTGAGGATGGGCCGGTGTTGCTTTTTAAAAACCGTCGAGAGATTTGGCCCCGAAAGGTTTTGCACACTTCTCTCCTGATGAGCCTATTCAGTTGTAAACATCTTTTGTTTTTTCATTATATCATATTCATACTGTCGGATTAATTTCCATTTTATTTTGTCTACCGTGGTTTCAATCAAAAAATGATTTCCTCAGGACCCTACTCTATATTAACTAAGTCGATGTAATTACTTAGTTAAATTCTGTTACTGCTCTATATTTTTAATATATTGAGCACTTTTGGATTTTTACTGACGTCACTGTGACGGAAAAGTTATAGCGGCAATCGGATACTACACTACACCACACACACACACACACACACACACACACATATATATATATATATATAATATATATATAATCTATACACATATAAAGGGCAGTTGCTGTTTCCCTAGATCATAAATAAAAACCCTACAATTTATTAAGAAACTTTATTTGGGACCTGTAAAATAATATTTACAGATACATACACAAAAATCAATAAGTGGTTAAAATAAATAAATGAATTGATACTTGAACCGGGTTTGATTAATGATCACTTGGTGATCTTGGTTTTTAATAGTGATATTCTATTCTCAAACGTATTCAAAGCAAATCTATGTATAATTTAATATAGAAATTCATTATAATAAAAATTAGGTGTAATCTTTTCATACGCATTCTTTGATGTCATATTTCTACACATTAGCCATTACACCAAAAGAAACCCCCCGTTGTCAGGCCGGGCCCCTCTCCGGGGCAATGAAACAAAGTGTGTCTATATCGGACGATGTTATGGCTTAAGGAACCTTAGCGAAGATATTCTAAGAGGTATATTCATCACCGAAACAAAGAAGGTATAGAAGGGGGGGAATATATGGGGCGAAATAGACCTTCGAATCAACAAGCTCCCGCCGAGGGGGAACCAAAAACAATCGAGTTCTCATCTTCTCACAAGCCAGACCCTCTATTGGTCAACACATTCTTCGTCTAGCAGCCTGAAAATCCGCCGTCGTAGTCGAAATAATCTTTAGCAGTTCAAAATCACATTTCCTATTTAGTTTTGTTTCTGTTCGACTAAAATCCATTTCCTTACGGAAAATCGCTTCGTCGTCGACTGCTTCTGCTGCTGCTGCTGACTGTCCAGCGCTCGACTCACTTGTTATTTTATGGGCATATTTAGCCAAACATCCGGGCACGTCAGTCAAACCTCGCGTCCGTCCAGTGCCCAAAACGCATTTGTTTTTGCATGCGGGAGGACGCGAGTTCGATCCCGGCAGGCAAGACAATGTCTTGCTCTCTTTCCTTTCTCGTTCTCCGTCAAAGAAGGATCAAGCATTCTCTCATCTTTACCTATAGCAACAAGAGTGACGTTAAACACGCCATTTATTAGACAAGCCCAAAGTATTATTCATTCATTAGTTGTGACAAATGATCTGCGGCCGCGTCTAGTTTCACAGGCCAACACAGGCCACCATGTTTCCAAGATGGCCGCCGTTGTCAGTCGAAACTGCGTAAGCCACCAGAACGGAAGAGGAAGAAAAATTAAATCGATAATAAGGTCGCACATGCGTTTTTATTGATGTCTTATCACAGATTTCGTAGACCAATTCAGGGAGAAGGAATCTTCCGTGAGACACACCGCACTGTCGGCTGCGGCGTAAGCCACCAGAACGGAAGAGGAAGAAAAATTAAATCGATAATAGGTCGCACATGCGTTTTTATTGATGTCTTATCACAGATTTCGTAGACCAAATTCAGGGAGAGGGGATTCTTCCGTGAGACACACCGCCGTCGGTTGGGGCCTTAGAATGCGCCGACTGCACCTCTGCAGAGGGGTAAGACTCCCCCAATGATGCCACCTGTTGGTTGAGCAGTCCATGATTTGCAATACTCCACTCATACGGCGGTCGGAGAGGTCCCTTCCGATCAATCGGCTGGTCACGTCAAGCCCTTGCACCTATATGACTGCCCCAACCCTTTTTAGCATATGGATGCTAGAAGGCGGTGGCTGAGGGTCTCCACGTCCTGGGAATGATGTTAGACTCTATCTGATGGTGAGGTTCCAGTTTTGGAGCTTTGGGGAATGTGGAGCATCCCTTCATCAGCATTGTTCTCTGGTCCACTCTGGTAGTACCTGTTAGGTTTCCATCCATGGGTTAAATAGGAAAATTGAGTATCCATTAACAATGACTTTATTTCAAAACTTTATCGGCATTACATGACCCACTACCGTAAAACAAACCAAATATATATATATATATATATATTATATATATATATATATGGTGAATGTGGTTAATTAACTTCTGAAGATACCAGAAGATCTGAAACATGTGTTGTTAATGTAATAATAATAATAAAAAAATATTTTTTTAAAACATAATCCATTTTGCCGACCTATTATATATATATATATATATATATATATATATATATATATATATATATATATATATGGCAGAGTAGCTTTAACCCACTCTAAAAATCTCAGAACTTGTATTATTTTCACAAAGCAAAGACGGCCGAAATTTTGACTGAAAATCACGAAGCATATATATGGTAAATTATTTAATTGTGTTAAATTAATTTTAAAGCTGTTTATCAGATTAATTTGTTTCGTATGTATATTTCAACTGCTTATTCTAATATTTGACCAATTGCTTTTAACATGATAATATAAGTAAAAACTTGTGTCGGTGTCCGGTATCAAAAGGTAGTTCGTGGAAACCCAATGCCCTCCCGCTGACTTCTTTTACCTTTCTTCTCTCTCCTCTCTGTATATAAATAGATAAAATTAAAACCCTTCCACGCTCCACTCCTTTAAACGATAATCTAGGATGGGACATGTGGACTTATACTAAGTTAAAACTTACCTACTATATAGACTTCCCCCTATTACCTCCCCGTCTCTCTCTCACCTTCCTTCTGGCACTCACTCTCCTTTCTTCTGGCACTCTCTCTCTTTCTGGCCTCTCTCCCCTCCTTCCCTTACATGCCACATAGGCCTGTAAAACCAAACCATGGGTAGCAGCATGGTGGATGTGGGACACGGCGGAAGAACCTAAATAGGTCAACGGTGTGTATCACAAGATGCTGGGCGGAGGAACCCTGAATGGGTCAACGGCCAGGATCGACCAGTTCAGTGAGGTAACTACTGCTCCTCATCTCTAAGACCAGCGCCTATTGATGAGTTAACCAAACAGCTACCGATAGATATCTATGACCTCGACCCAACCAAAACCATGACTATTCACAAAGTCGAACCATACTACAACATACTCCCTGCTCACACAAAATGCAAGCGTTCTGCTGAGGCTCTAGCTCCGGCCCAGTCTTCGATATATAACCAACGAACTCCACTTTCACCACACATACAAAATATATCACTCCCAACACTTACAAACAAGACATACATTACACCAAAAACTGACTTGGCGACAATAACTAACAAGACAGATATAGAGCCCAAACCAATACAAATTAGTCAGATGTAAAAAAACACTCAAGATAGCAACATTCAACGTTAGAACACTAAGAACAATAAGCCAACTCCCCGAGCTCACGGCGTCTGCAGCCGAAAAAGATATAGACATCATATGTGTGCAAGAACACAGATTTGACCATAGAGATGTAGAATTAAAATACCATGAATCTGGGAATGGGTGGACACTCGTGTCAGCATCTGCATGGAAAAATTCCGTCAATGCCAGTATAGGAGGTGTAGCAATGCTACTCAGTCCTCGGGCTAAAATCCCTTAATAGCATAGAAAAATCCAACCAAGAATCATGAGTACTAACGTTAATGGCAATCCTTGCATGACTGTAGTATGCGTGCTGACAGCCCCACAATGCAGCAAAGAACAAATAGAAACATTCTACAATGGATATTCCTCGCTATTGCAGACCCCCCAAACATAATATACTGATCATTTGGGGGAGACATGAATGCACAGATAGGAAAAACTTTGAAACAATAGTTCAGCTACACAACACCTCAAACAGAAACGGCCGAATCTCCTAGCCCCGAGTTTCCCTTGAGAACAGACTCTTTGCTTAAACAATAAAATTCAAAAACGGAAGGGCAAACTATGACATACAAATCCAAATAACACGAAAGCACAACTTGACTACTCCTAATAAACAAAAATGGATAAATTAGTGCCAATGAACTGCGAGGATTATTCCTCTTTTGAAGGAGTATCCTCCGAGCCACAGAATAGTCACTGCGAAATTACGATTAGCTTGCGTAGAAAAATAAAAGGCAAACTAGTAAATCTAACGGTACAATGCCAGCATTGCCAACAGCGATATATGCAACCGCTACGCTTGTCACAGTAAGCAGAAATAAATTTGACATCCTCCAGGAGACACTGAATGTTCTCTTCACCAAACGAGGAATACGAAACTTTGTCAGTGCTCACTAGAAGCAGCAGCTGAGTGTCGTACCAACCAAACTAAAAGATCTAAACACACCGTTCCTTTGGGAGACAAGAAGAGTTAGAGAAAAAAAGAAATGATATAAAAAAAACAGCCCAACATAATTAAAACAAATCAACTAGCACCAATTACATAAGCCTTAGGAAAAGCCCCAGATAGAACTAAACTAAAAACATACAAAAAAGAACAAACAGATATATACAAACACAAATAAATAACATCAGAACAATCAGTGGAAGACAGACAGTCGCGATTTAGCGTGGCAAATTGTAAATGAGGATTAAGTGGTAGGAAAAGTACCTCGAGAATCAAAGCTAAAGGCAACCAGCCAGAAAGATAAACTACAGAAATGGAAAACCATTTCCAGAAAACTCTGGGAAAACCACCTAAAATTCATAGAAAATAACACCAAAAAAATCATAGATAGACAGCTAGACATAAACTGGGAGATTTTACACAGAAGAACTCGACGAAGTCTTAAAGAAACTAAAAGGTTAGAAAAGCAGCAGGTCTCGATGAAAATGACCCCCAGAGGTATGGAAGACCAGAAAGTTCAATGACATTACTGCTTAGGCTATTGCAATGCTGTTATATAGACAAAATAGAATAGATAAATGGACCAAAGGATGCATTCCCATTTCCAAAAAAGGGAGACCTGGGAATCGCAAAAATTACAGAGGCATAAACTCCTTACTGCTATTGCAGCTAAGATTATAATGCGCCTTCTGCTAACGATCCAACCCGAAATCGAGAAATCCTTAGAAAAACCAAAACGGTTTTCCGCAAAAATAGATCCACAAACCTCACAATCCTGACTAACGACGGAATTATTAGAAGGGTTCGAGCAAAAATCTGAGGCAACGCTACTATTCGTAGATTCTCTAAGCATTTGATTCCATACACAGAGGGAAATGGAACAAATACTACTAGCGTATGGTCTCCCCAAGAAACTGTTGGCCGCCATAATGTGCTCTACAAAGACACTAAAGCGATGGTACGGCTCGGCCTGTGGAGACACAGATTCTTTGACATTGCCGCTGGGGTCCTACAGGGAGATACTTTGCTCCAGTATATATTCATTATTTGTCTAGACTATGTTACTCCGAACTTCATTAGATACCATAAGAAAAAAAAGGTTTTCACACTAAAAAAGCAAAGAAGCAGGCGAACCTCCGCACAAACTGTCCAGATTGAGACTATGCTGACGACCTCGCACTTCTTGCATACACAGACCACAGCTGAGGCACTACTACACAAGCCTGGAGGAGCAGCAAAAAATGTCGGCCTCTATGTGAACTCTGAAAAACCGAGTTCATGAGCTTCAAAAAAAGCAAGGAGACATCTTCCACACCTAGACGGTAGGCCTCTTAAACTAGTGGGAAATTCAACATACCTAGGTAGTAATATACTCATCCACAGAAAAGCGATGTTAACAAAGAATAGGTAAAGGCAGGTTGGCCACCAATAAACTATCAGTCGTATGGAAATCCGACCTCCCTGACAAACTAAAGAGTACGATTCTTCCAGGCTGTGGTCATATCGGTATGCTGTATGGCTGTACACCTGGACCCTAACGAAGCGCCTTGAGAATAAGCTAGATGGGCTGCACAAGAATGCTGCGAGCAGTCCTGAATAAGTCGTCGGAAACAGCACCCAACAAGAGCAGCTGTATGACCACCTGCCTCCATATCACGAAACCATCGAGTAAGAGGGCTAGGCTTGCGGGGCACCACTGCTGGGAAGTAGGGTATGAGCTCGTAAGCACGTATTTACTGTGGAGGCCAAACACAGACATGCAAACGTGGGCCGCCAGCCAGACCTACATTGACCAAATATTGTAAAGATACTGGAGGCTACGCGGAGACTCCCAGAAATCGATGGAGTTGATAGGAGGGTGGCGAGAGACCGTCATGGCATACCGTGCAAATTGCGCACATGATGATGATGATGATGATATATATATTATATATATATATATTATATATATATATATATATAACAAAAGACTTGAATTTTTGAATCTATAGTCTATTTCAGGAAGCTTAGACAAAGTGTCTAACTCTCCAAATCATCAGTGCGAATCATAATTCTTTATTACTTTTAAGCATTTGAAAAACAGATTTTTTTTTTTTTTTCCATTTTTTTCCTTTTTTAAATATTGTCCTGTTTCCACACACACACATATATATTATATATAATATATATATATATATATATATATATATGTATATTAATATAATTATATATATATATATATATATATATAGTTTGTGAAAAACATGAAAAATATGTCAGAAAATTGAATTTTTGAAGCTGATCCTATAGCGTTTTTGGTTTTATTTAAACCATCAACAGGCTAATAGTTATTAATCATATTAACCAAACCGCAACACTACAACTTTCAACATCATTCATCGCCATCACCAAGACATATTGTTTGCATAATCTATGCGGTTGCATAGATTATTGTCAATCCCCTGTATTTCTGAAGGGATGGCCCTTTTCATATCACGGGCGGGACTTTCCATGGAATATTACAGAAAGCCCGCGAAATACGTGAAGTCACGTGGGACCGAGTTAACCGGTCAGTACCTGCTTGGATGTCCGATGAGAAGCCTGGGCTCATTATGCACACGCGCGTTGTGTTAGTTAGAAGAAGAATTTCAGTTAAGTAAATAAAAGTTTAAATAAATAATATGGTGTTCTTGTTTGATGAATGTCTTAGCAAAAAGACTGACCAAGAAGAAGGAATGAATCAAAGACGAATAGCCAACAAGAATCTAGAAATAGAATTAAACATGGTGAAAAAGAATAGAAACGACTAGAGATCACCAGTCCAGGAATTGAACTCGGGTCGAGGAGTCAATTTTCTACAACTCTAACCATTAGACCACGTTGGTGACTTATCTTAACGTGAGAATAGGCCAGCATTTGTGACTCGAATGGTAAGAGAAAAGAGAGAGAGAGAGAGGGGTGAAAAGTGGTCTCCATCAATGGAACCTTTCGTGGCTGCAACTGAAGCCAATGAAAGAAAAGCTATTTATAATTTATCTAAATGGTCATATGACTTGATAGATCTTATTATAATGGAGATTGTGTGTTTTTCTGTCTGTAACCGAAACTATATTCAACTCAAGTCACAATTCTCTTAGTTATGGCATCACATTCTCCATGATTTTATTTTTATCTAAACCTCAATTATTAATAAAATTGTCTTACTTTATTAATACTGTTAACTATGTCTACATACTGACAACATGCAATTATATTTATATGTACAACAAAATAGCGGTTTACAGTGTGAACTGGAAGGCTAATTTGCATATTAATATTAAAAAATCGAATTTAATAAATATGTGCTTAGTATTATTGATTTCTAACTGTTTGGTTTTATTTTAATGAATATAAGCAAAAATCTCTTCAATGAATCTTAGATGAAATCCATTAACAAGATAAAATAACTGTCATTTTATTCTTTACTTCCTCTCATAACTAAATACTTAATTTAGAAAAAATAACAATTAAAGACGAGAGTGATGGAAGAGTAAGTTTCAGTTGTTCCATTTTTTATTATACTCCCTCTGTTTCAAATCTTTTATTATACTCCCTCTGTTTCAAATCTTTTTATCTGTATTCTTATTTAGTTTCATTAGCCTCTCTAAATTTAATACAATATTTTATTACATTAAAACTTAAATACTTGCACCCGGAGGGTGCATATATTTGCTAGTAATAATAATAATGATAATATATATATATATATATATATATATATATATATATGTGTGTGTGTGTGTGTGTGTGTGTGTGTGTGTGTGTGTGTGTGATGCAAAATGTAATAAGAAATTTTTAAAGAAAAATCTTTTTCATAAATTCTTAACTATATATATATATATATATATATATATATATATATATATATATATATATATATATATACTACCACTGGCACTATAATTGCGTATAAATTATTATCATTAAATAAGAATGACTGAAACATTAGGTTGTGTATAAATCATTAGTATTAAAGAAGAATAGTCGAAACCGTATAATTATTTATAAATTATTAGTATCAAATAAGAATACTTGAAACCAAATACTAATTACTATTAGACCACGCACCTCACTTAGTTTAATATCCTACCGTGAGAATAGGCCAGCATTTGTGACTCGAATGGTAAGAGAAAAGAGAGAGAGAGAGAGAGAGAGAAGGAAAAAGTGGTTCCCATCAACGGAATCTTTCGTGGCTGCATCTGAAGCCAATGAAAGAAAAGCTATTTATAATTTATCTAAATGTCCATATCACCTTGATCACAATTGACGGAACATTGCACTGTTGAGCGGCAGGTGCACACGGTGTGGTCATTTGCGGTTTCTTCTGATAATAGCACCTAAACCCTTAAAAGAGCAGTGAAATCGATAGATAGATGGACGAAGCTCTCTGCGTTTCAAGGGTTAAGTTTCGTCGATTTTTTAAGCCTGTTTTTTTATCAGAATCCGATCGCTATTAAATGAATATCAAACAATACATGCACGTCCAAAATAAAAAGTAAACATAGAGAGAGAGATTTGAATAGACTATGATAGATAGATAGATTGATAGATAGATAGATTGATAGATAGATAGATAGATATGAACAGACTAGGATAGATTGATAGATAGATAGATTGATAAATAGATTGATAGATAGATAGATATGAACAGACTAGGATAGATAGATAGATTGATAGATAGATAGATTGATAAATAGATTGATAGATAGATAGATAGATATGAACAGACTAGGATAGATAGATAGATAGATAGATAGATATGTACATACTAGGATAGATAAAGATATAGACAGATAGAGATAGATAGATAGTTAGATATGTACATACTAGGATAGATAAATATATAGATAGATAGATATGAACAGGCTAGGATAGATAGATAGATAGATAGATATGAACAGACTAGGATAGATAAAGATATAGATAGATAGATATGAACAGACTAGGATAGATAGATAGATAGACTTTTTAACTCTGTTCATCAAGTAAAGTTGTCGGGGTGGTCTAAAGTCGGTATTAGCCAATCAGCGAGGGAGTCTATCCCCTTTTCTCTTGTGCTAGACCAAGGAGATCATTTTAACGTCTGGGGCGGAGCGCCACACGTTGTTGAGAAATGTACATATAAGATGTGTGCCAGTTCCCCGCTTTTACTTATAGACTGGCCAAGGTCACGTGATTCACTCTTCTAACCAATCACTGGCAGTACTAGTGGCCTGATAAGATACTTAACCCCCCCCCAATAATGGTCACACATTAAATACACTCTTTGCCGACGGACGCACATAGGATTGCCGGGATCTTTGCCAATACTCACGAAGGACTTATACGATTGCCAGTAAGTCAGGACACTTTAGTAACCAAAGGATTCACATTGTCGACGGACTCTTTATCAAGGATTCTACTAGATAAGCGCTTCTGCTATGAGGCTAAGCAATGGCCCTTACAAAACACACACCTACCATCAGCTCATCACACTGCCGTACAGGTCCTTGTGCTACACATACGTTGATTTGGCGAGGGTCGGTATCGAACCAGGAACCTTAGGATTCCTAGCCAAACGCTCAACCAACTGAGCTAAAAGAGGTGTCAAATCTGTTATTTAATTAATCTACATCGGGATGACCAAACTTTTTTCACGGTAGCCCGCATTATTGAAAAAATAACGAACGCGGGACACATTATTATTGTTTTCAATACGTGCTAGCCCGAACGAAATCTCTGAGAAAAAGATATCAAACAAAATTCATCTTTCCATGTTATATTCATAGATTCGTGTTGTAAGCTGCGCAAAAACAATATTTATTTTCAAAACATTATCAAAGAACTGCAACATTAGCAGAAATGTTTAGTGAAATTTGTGAAACTGAAGTTTGCCTTTCATAATATCGTTTTTGGAATTGCTCCATCCAATCAAGAGAATTGCTTTCAAATGTTTATCAGTCAATTTCGACCGAAGGGTTGATTCCGTAGTCAAGTCCATGAGGATTTAGTAAACTTAACATGATACTTAAATTTAAATGGTATCAGACGTCTCGCGTTTAACTAACACATTCAAGTACTGTCAGTGGGCTTGATAAAATGCCTCAGCCGGCCGGATCCGGCCCATGGGCCGTACTTTGGTGACCCCTAATCTACATCATAGGGTTCGACAAAGATACACCAACGTCCATACACTATCTATCTAATCTACTATCTATCTAATAATCTCGCTAAGTTAATTCGTCCACCTTTCCCTGTATCTGGAAAAGAGTATATTCTAGACAAGTTTCACACCATTTGGACCTTTTGGGCTCCATAATCTCTAACATAATGAGAAGAGGTTCGTTGAAAGCAAAGAGGACACATGCAGCGGCTGGCAATCGTCTGTGCTGTGTGCACAGGTATCTGTAAGGGGAGGGAGGGGCAGACTCTCTGCATAGAGTCCGGGAAAGATACACGGGTCTATCATCAAGTGGTGTCACGCCTAAAACAATTCCGGGGAGACCTTTTACATCAACCAAACCTCAAAGAACACAATGGAGAGATGGTTGCGTATAAGAGTTTTCGGCTTTTTCTTTGTATCCAGCATTACATAAACGCGCCGCAGTCAAAGACGCTGAGGCAACTCAGTTTTTATTTTCTGTTTACTTTGGTCAAGCAAGCCATGCGATTATCGGCAACGCGGTATCATGTTCGACATCGGGAATCCCAGCCCGTCCGGGTTGCGAACAGAAAGATCACCGGACTGCACCTCTGCAGAATCGCTGAGAGAGATCCACGCAAGCGCTCCATCGTTAGATGGCAAGGTTGGTTTGGTTATTTTTTTTTACAGAACTATCAAACCGTCAAGTGGGTCAGTTTATGCACACTTGATTAAGTTTTGAAATAGATAATAACTTCTTAAATGGACTAATCTAACAATTTTTTTTTAATAAATAGATTTTTCTAGTTTAAACTGCATAGATGGGATCCTGCAAGCCTTCAATCACCGTAACCAGTCACACTCCGGGTCAGAGTGGACCAGGGGCGTGTGAGAGGGGTGCTCCCATTCCCCCAAGCCGCCAACTGGGATACCACTCACCATCAGATAGAGTTCTAACGCGATGTATTGCCAGAGACATTGTAGACCAGCGGCAGCCACCCAGGAGTCCTTCTAAGCGAGCCCATATGAGAGAAAATATCAGGTTCTGCGGGAGTTTGCATAAAGTGCAATAGGGTTGAGACGACCAATATAGGGTGCTGAAGGGAGCTTACGTGACTAGAGCCGATTGATTCCGGATTCTCAGGGGGCTCATCGTACTCGACCTCTCTTTGTCCCCCCCCGCTCTAAGCCCAAGATAGGCGCCAAAGTGGAGTATTCTGCACATGTTCATGACTGTCTTACACACTCCCCTGGGCCTCCTACCCTTTCTATTAAAGCTCACGCAGGTCCGCCACCCCTACGGTCAACAGGTGGTCCTATTGGGGGAGTGCTTACCCCTCTGCAGATGGTGGCAGTCGTGCATTCTACAACGCCCCAGCCGACGAGGGGCGGGTTCAGATGCATTAATAGGTTGGGGGACCAATGTGTTCCCCTGCTTCCTCTATCCACACAGATGTTCGATTCCGATAAGTGAGAATCTCTAGTTATCCGAAAATGGTCAATGTCACGGTGATAGTTCCGGTTGCACAACGTTCTCTACTGACTGTTCTCCCAGGAAAGAACGTGCCCCACGCTACCACTCCCTTCTCATCTGGATTGCGCCCTACGGTTGCTACAAATGAAAAGGGGATAGACTTCCTCGAAGTCTGGTTTGTAAAAGATGCTCCTATGAAACAACTACACGGCTGGTAGCGACAAAAGGCCACTAAAATCAGATTGATCTGTACGATAAAGTTCGCCGAGAAGTTTCCTGAGTTTTGAAGATAAGATTTCCGAGTTCGGGAAGGTTGCTAAGTCCGACCATGACACACCTGAAGAAGGCCGGATGGCTCATCTGCCGAAAATTGTACAGAATAACAATAAAGATAAGACAATAGCCCGAATAATCCAAATAATACAAAATATTGATATTGGGCATAGAAAATCCAAAAGTTGGGGCGGGTTAGCTAAGTCGTAGAGCGTTCGGCAAGAACCACAAGGTTCTTGGTTCGATACCGGCCTCGCCAACTCAGCGTATGAGTAGCACAGATACTTGTTCGGTAAAAGGAGAAGCTGATGGTAGGTTTGGCGCTCCACCTCAGATGCTAAACTAATCTCCTCGGTATACCGCTTGTGAAAGGGGACTCCCTCGCTGTCTGGCCTGATACCGACAGGCCCCCACCCCTNGACGAACATACCAATGTGATAGATAGATAAATGGATATACTGTGATAGATAGATTTAGAAGATAGATAAAGATAATATTCTACTGGCTATAGTGATAGATGCCATTAAAATCAGCCAACCAACCCAACCAACAACGAAACAACCATTTCCTACGACGATAACCGCTAATGCGAAGTACGCCTCCGAGTTATCCTAATTTTCGGCATACTGCAGGCATTTTGAGCGAATAACATAATCTTAAATAACATAATTTTATAAATAGTATAATTTTGGGAAATTCTGCCAAAGAGAAAATATAAATTCTATAGATACAAAATTGAAAATAAAACATATGAAAAAATGATATACACTTCATTAAATATCAAAATTAATGTTTAATATTAAGATAATTTTGTTAATCATCATCAGCATCATGTGTATACCGATAGCTCGGATTCCTATTTCTTTCTCCTCCTCTCTCTCTCTCTCTCTACTCTCTCTCTCTCTCTCTCTCTCTCTCCCAACCCTCTCTCTGTTCTCTCCCTGTCTCTGTCTCTGTCTCTGTCTTCCCTGTCTCTTTCTCATGTCTCTGTCTGCTGTCTCTTCTCTCTCATTCGCATCTCTATTTTTCTATTATTGTTCTAAACTCTTACCATTCTTACGTCTCTCTTCCCATTCATGCTCTCCCTCTCGCCTATCATATTTTGCTTCTCTCTCTATCTCTCTGCGCTCTGTCTCCTGTCTCTGTCTCTCAGTCCGTCTCTGTCTCTGTCTGTTCTCTGTCTCTCCCCCTCTGTCTCTTCTCAAGTCTCTCTGTCTCTGTTCTCAGTCTCTCTTGCTCTCTCTGTCTCTCTGTCATTTCTCTGTCTCCAGTCTCTTTCTGTCTCTATCTGTCTCTGTCTCCCAGTCTCTCTGTCTGTCTCTGTCTCTATCTCTCTCTCTCTTCTCTCTGTCTCCGGTCTCTCTCTCTCAGTCTTCTGTTCTCTCTCTCAGTCGTTCTCTCTAGTCTCTCTGTCTCTGTCTCAGTCTCTCTGTCGCTCTCTGTCTCTCTGTCTATCTCTGTCTCCCATCTGTCTCTGTCTCTATCTGTCTTCTGTCTCCCATTTCTCTGTCTTGTCATCTGTCTCTCTCTTCTCTCTGTCTCCCGGTCTCTGTCTCTCTCTCAGCTCTTCTCTCTCTCAGTCTCTCTCTCTCATCCTCTCCCTCTCCCCTCTTCTTCTCTTCTCTCTCTCTCTCTGCTCTGCTCCCTGTTCTCAGTCTCTGTTCTCTTCTGGTTCTTTCTCATATGTCTACGTGTCTCTGTGACTTCATAGCATAGAGTACGAAATATGATACAGTATACTCTAGTAATAGACTTGGCAAACCCTACCTACATTGGATATTATGCGTAGGAGTTATACCATTGTTGGATAACAGCGCTTAATCGCGCTTAATGTCTTGTATCTGCTAGGTAATAGGTGGGATAGATAAAGGTCACATAGTATGACACTTGCTAGTCACATCAGTATGGATTCACTGCTCTCAGCTTTTGTCTGCATGAGTCTTGCGTAGTTAATCTATATTTTTATAGCTCTATCACTGTGTGCACTGTAATATGTTATTGTCTAATATATTCTGATAATGATAGAGAGGTCTTGTGCTCTCTCAATTCAGCCCACCTGAAATTTATAGACTAGCCGAGGTATACGTGCGGTTATTCCTTCACCATATCACCAGTGCCATAGATGATGCTGGACTGAGTTACAAGCTACTTAAACACTGCTATACTTGCTTACGTGAGCGTGTTACTTGCAAATCATCGAGGAGGGAACTTACGCATACTAGCGACTCCTGTGATCAAGAAGAACCAAAGTATTCTTTTTATCAGAAGACATGATCCAGAGGGTACCATACATTCATACTAAACCCTTTCGTTGGAGCTTTGCCTGTCTTTCTTCAATATTATGTAGCTCTCTTGGTAAGATTTGCCCTGTTTCTTAATTATGCTAAGCTCTCGTTGAGATTGGCGCATAAGTCTCTACAATTGTTAATCTGTAGCTCATCCTTAGTGTAGATTTGTCCTGTTGTCTTAATAAGATTATATGTGTAGCTCATCTTGGTGATTGCTTGTTCTCGTCATAATTTATGGAGCTCAATCTTCGATGAGCATAAAGCCTACAGCGAATGGTCCATCACAGATCTGTTAATATCGACCAACACTGATGTGTCATAGACGTAGTATGGGAGTCCAAACTGGAATCACGTCGTGCTTATGAGTTCGTCCTTACCTTTCCCCCAGTATTTAAACACATTGTGTGCGTTGTTTCTGGAGTTGCGGTATGTGTAATTCATGTTACAGCTTAAACGTCACGTGCGAAGTGCCAGTCTGATCTTAGCAGCAGGTAGATTATCGAGTACTGGAACAGCAGGAATGCGATTGCCCCTTGTCCTCACATAGCGTCTAGAAACAAGGGCTATAATTGTAGGTGGATGCGGCCACACATGACTGCCATTAGATGCTCTACTCTAACTTTATTTCGTACAGGATCCATCGAATCTGTATTGAATGCCTGTTTGTCCTGTGTCTACCAGTCTATTCCTACTTTCACCTTAGCACAAACACAAACGGAAATTGTGTTGGCACATCTGAGGTGTAGTGCCACCAGTGGCCGTTCATCAGCATCTTTACTTTCACCAAAGATAACCAATTTTGTTAGTGCGCTCGGTCTATTAGTGGAGCTGGCCAAGAAGCTCCGAAGCCCCGGATCCTGGTAAGTATGTGTAGAGTATGATGCCGACCACTCATCTATTATGTGTATCTTGTTCTTACTTAGTTCAATATACTTGTGATGGATGTAGCTGATTAAAAGATGGTGTAGGTAATGGCTGTTGTCAGCATAATTTCTGTTTTCTATACACTAAAGTAGAGATAGCATGAAATATTGGGTGTAATGATAGAGGCATGAAAGTAAATATGAAATTTTAAAAATTCTGACTGATGTAGGATGAATGAATACATTTAATATGTTATAATAGAAAAATCTGAGAGCATTTTCATCGAAGCAAGACCTTGGATCTCATCTTATTGTTGTAGTTAGATGGTATCGAGGGTTGATGTAATGAGTACGAGAATATAATGGTAGTCTCATTTCGAGCTATGGATTTGTGAAGGTAAATGATTGACTAATATAACCTTCAAGGGATGGGCTTACGAATTAATGTGCTTGTCGTAGGTACGTAGTGAATCTGTATAATAACCTGCATTCTGGTTAAATATTGGTGATTACAGCGAATTTTGAGATCAAGTGCATGATGCATAAGGATCGCTTACAGAACATTTGATTGACTCTCTGATCTAGCATGAATAGTTGTAAATCAAAACATGATCCTGTCGAAGCGTGTCATGTGTATATACTTCTACTTGGACTCTATACATTGAGAGTCTCGTATTAGACGTTGGTGTGAGTATCATATAAGTGTTGAGAGCTCGTTTGATTTATAACTAGAGAGTAGAGTTTAGGTGGGTGTAGAAGGGATGACGAAATCTGGGAGTCCGAGAGAGTCGGATAGTGGTAGTCGAGAATATACGGCCGTCGTCCGTAGATGTGGAGCTAGAATTCGCCTCATATATGATCGTCATTTATTGATTTTCTGATTTCAGTGCTGTTGTTCTTTCATGTCAAGTCGCTTCTTTCTAGCTACACTCTGATGATTTCATACATTACTTGTACATCTTGACTATTCAATATTGTCATTACTTTTCATAATTCTATACCTGGACGATTCATTTGATATACTTTCTGAAGTACATTCATTCATCTTTATACTTATCTTTATGTGAAATAATCTTTCTCAGTGTACCTCTCTGTCGTGTCGTGCTCTTATATGCTGCTTTTCTTGGTTAGACCAGTTATCTTTTCGCGTATTATTCCTGTTCAGCCTCATCGTATAGACTTTTTCTCGCCTTATCTCTGTATTTCCTGATTCAACTCTTTCTTCTTCATTTACTTTCTTTCTTTCGATTCCCCTTTTTTTAACTCATTCATTATCTTCATATTATCATGTTTCTTTTATATCTGTCTACACTTCTTAATTCGTACCTGCAGTTCTATTTTCCTGTTCTGGTTCATTGATAGATAATAGATAGTAATATAAGATAGATAGTTAACAAAGAATAGGTATAGTCAGATCCAGATAGATTTAACAAAGCATAGATAGAAGATAGATAGATAGATTCATAGAACCAGACAGGATACTATATATATAATTAACTCATATATATTATACCTTAGTATATCTATATTTAATTATATTATACTATTAACAGACTATGATAGATAAGTAGTGATTATATGGAACATGACAGAGATGACATCGATAGATAGTGATAGATAGATAGTATAGATAGATAGATAGATAGATTACAGATAGATATGATAGATAGATAGATGATGAACAGATATTACTTGAATTAGCATGGATATGAGTAGAATATGAACAGACTCACGCGATAGATAGGATAGATAGATCATAGATAGATAGACTATGAACAGACTGATTACGATAAGATTACGATAAGATAGATCATGAACAGGATCTTGATAGATAGACCTAGCATAGATCAGATAAGATAGATAGATGAGATGATACAGAATGACTTAGATAGACAGGAAGATATGAAACAGAGATAGATAATGCTAAGATAATGCGAACAGACTGAATATTTATAGCTTAGTATTAGATTATTGAACAGCTAGCTTGTAGATAGATCAGATCTAGATATGATAGATAGATAGAATGAACTAGGGACAGAGAGTAGAGATAGATAGATAGATTGAATATATAGATACAGTTAATAAGATATTGAACAGAGAGTAGATTAGTGATAGACTTAGATAGATAGATATGAACAGATAGAGTATGTAGAGCATGATAGATAGACTTTAGTGTATAAGGAATATGGAACAGAAAACATTTGATGGTAGCGAATAGATAGATTATAGATAGAAATCAGAGTATTAGTAACAGACAGAGATTAATAGCTGAGATTTATGATAGTGATATGATTTAGAATGATATCAGAACAGAGATAGAAGTAAGCATAGTATAGATAGTAGATGATATGACAGAATACGATAGATAGTGACTGATAATACGTATATAGATAAGGATTAAAATCTATACTTGACCAGACTAGATCGATGACAGATATGATAGATAGGTTGTAGATAGATGTAGTAGATTAATCGAACATGGATCAGGTTAGACTAGCTAGATATAGATCACAGAACAGACTGAGATTAGCTAAGCTAGACTAGATAGATATGCAACAGTACTGATAGAGAATAGTATAGATTTAATAGATAGTGATAGAAAAATTATATGAGCAGACTGATAGATAGATTAGATTTTAGATAGATAATATCAGATATGAACAGACTGAAGACATGAGCTGCTGCCTTCTCTTGTAAGCTTACTCTTGAATTAATTTTTCTGTCTATCTTTTTTTTCGTACTTATTATTTATTCTGTTTGTTTTCTTCCCCTGCCCCGTCTCCCTCTCCTTCCTTTCCTTCCCTTACTCCTCCTTTCCTCCTCTCCTCCTTCCTCATTTCACGATTTATATTCTTATTCTTTCCGTGTGCCTATACTCTGACTGGTTGATGTAGTAATATTATCTATATCTCATTCTTAGGTATTCATTTGCTTCATATGCTCGTATTCTTTGTTTCTTTGTTGTCTTTCTTTGTTTTCCTTCTTCGGTTATATTCTAATTCATGATATTTATCCACCCTTTCCTTTCTTCCTATGTGCACCTTGCACTATGTGACTTCCTTCCCTTCTCTTTCGTCTCTAGTCTTCCTTTTACCTTCTTTCTTCCTAAGCCTAGTTTTGTATTTCCATTAGTTCTTTTTTATTTACTTTATCTATTATCGTATGTCTTAATTTTGCACTCTTTTCTAGTCTTGTCTCATAATACTTGTGTACTGTGGTCACCAGCACCGTATAATTACATACATTCGCATCATGTCTTAATAAACTGAGCGTGTTGTAGGCCCTGACCAGTAAATACAAACAAAGGGAATATATCCAAAATAAAAAATATGCCAAAATCAAAAATTCTTATTCGACATGCCACACGCTTCTCACACTCCGCTATTCCATATACTTATCATTTTTTTAAAAAATAGAATCGGCGCAGTAAGTGTCTCATATACCTCACCATACATAATAATCTACTTACGCGTATCTAAACATTATTATCCTATTTTCTGACGATTATATGTAGGACCAGAAACAACTCAAGAAAAGAAAACAGCAAAAAACTCAGTGGAATCAGTAAAAAATGCAAACTATTGGGCTAATACTACTACGCAATGCTGTGATCTGTTATTTGGTGGCGAATCACACGATTTCATGTCTGAGGTCATAAATCGGGAGAACAAACTACAATTTTATTATGTTCTACAGCTCAGAGTTATGTCTGTTTTATCTGTATCAGTGCGACTTATACTTTCCATGGTAATTAATCAGTAATATCCCAGGTTGCTAATTAATAAATACGTGTATCGCCGCTCCGACACTGTACTGCTAGCTGGAGGGCGTGATTAGAAGCACACCGACGCGCTCTATCCGGATTCTGTGCAGAAGGTGCGTAAGATCTCCTCTCAATATAGTGTATCGCAGGTGCGCAGAGCAGATTGGCCGTGGGTGGCTGAACCGCGTGCATGCTTAAGGATAGGCTTTCAGGTGGATGAGCAAGTTCATGAATATGCAATAACTTCCACTTTGGCCCTATTCTGGCTAGACGGGCGTCAGAGAGGCCCCCTCCGATCAATCGGTCTGTCACGTCAAGCCTAGCACCGTATATGATTTTCCCAACCCTATTGCCCTGATTGCAACCGCGTACTCCTTTATTCATAGGATGCAGAAGGCGGTGGATTCGCGGGTCTACATGTCCTGCGGAATGACGTTACTCTATTGATGGTTGAGGTTCCAGTTTTTGGAAGGTTTTGGGAAATTGGAGCACCCCTTCATCACCATTGCTCCCTGGTCCACTCTGACCCGGAGTGGTAGTATCTGTTAGGGTCCCATTCTATGGTTTAAATAGAAAAAAATGTTATTTATAAAAAGATTGTATTTATCCATGAAGGAATGATTTATTTTCAGAAACCGTTTATCGCATTAAATGACCACTTGGAGGTTGATATGCCGTTAAAAACAAACAAAAAACAAACAAAGAATCTGATATTTGTGTAATTATTGCTGATCATGCACCCAAGGACCAGGCTGAATAGGAAGTGCATGGGGGTTCAGGTGCAGCCTGGGAAACGAAAATAGGATGTGGCCCTGACCTGACCTTCGCACCTGGAATACAGGTGGATATTTGACCATGATTATCGGTGTAGAAACTGTAGGCATAGGCCCATAGCCAATGAAAACAGCCTGCGTGGGCGAAAATAGGCGTTGTCTATAGAAAAAACTGCGTAGGTGTCACGAACAAAGAGGGTGACACCGGGGGTCAGACTACAATAAAAGAAGCCCGTAGAGACTCGATTAGAGAGACGACGATCAGGCTTCGAGATCACTTGAAAAGAACTCCTGAAGGCCCAGTTTTGCGTAACCCTGCCCCAACGACTCTCAACTTGTACAAACTGACGGGAATAAACATCTCATCTTTACATTTTTCCTTAAATACAAGTGTTTGTTGTTCGTGACGGATCCAGTGTGTACACAATTGTTCTAAATAAATTATGGAACCTACAAATTTTCTATTAATAATTTAGAAGATTCGGTCTATTTGTCTGTAACCCGGAACTACGTCACAGCCTATTCGTCACAGTATTTTTTATTTTAATTTCTCCAAAAATAATTAGATTCAAAACTTTTTACGAAATGTTGGATATTTGTTTACTTTAGATCAATTTAGCTCTTTGAAATAGTTTTTTCCTAAAATATTTTATGAACGTTGACTTCCCTACCCTTATTTATCATTTATGAATCCTGAACAATAAACTTTGCTTGTATGATTTTTAATTTTTTCTATAAGATAAGTATCTAAGTATTATAGAAGTTTTTAGAAATTGTTTTGGGAGGTCTTTACTGTTCGTACAAACAAAACAAATTTTCAATGAGTGGAGGTCAATATGATGTTTTTTGTTAAGACAGTGATAAATGTTTTAAAACAAATTAAATGTCTTATTGTAAATTTATTTGAAATTAAAATGGTTTAACGAATACTTAATGTAAACTGGGGGAGTATCACGAGTCTATATACGTATACATAGATGAGAATACGATAGATAATAGATAGATAGATAGATTGATTGATTAGATAGATTATGAACAACTGAGATAGATTGACTTGATAGATAGCAAGCAGACTGAGATAGATTGATAGATAGATATGAACAGACTTAGGATAGATAGATAGATCAGATAGATTAATAGATAGATAGATAGATATGATATGAACAGACTTGAGATAGATAGATAGATAGATAGATAGAGAGAGATAGATAGAATAGATATGAACAACTGCGATAGATAAATAGATAGATAGATAGATAGATATGAACAGGACTGAGTATAGATAGATAGATTAGATATGAACATGACTGAGATGATAGATTGATAGGATAGATATGAACAGACTGAAATAGATAGATAGATAGATATGAACAGACTGAGATAGATAGATAGATAGATTAGGCTAGATTATGAACTAGACTGAGAAGATAGATAGATAGATAATATAACGACTGAGATAGAATAGAGTAGATGAGATAGATAGATATGAACAGACTGAGATAGAAGATTGAAGATAGATAGTATAGATAGATAGATAGATATGAAACAGACTGAGATAGATAGATAGATAGATAGATAGATAGATATGAAACACTGAGATAGAAAAGAGAGAGAGAGAGAGAGAGAGAGAGAAGAGAGAGAGAGAGATATGAATCAACTGTAGATAGAAGATAGATAAGTAGATAGATAGATAGGAACAGACTGAGATAGATAGGATATGATAGATTAGATAGATAGATAGATAGATATGAACAACTGAGATAGATAGATAGAGATAGATAGATAGATAGATAGTTATGAACAGACTGAGATAGATAGATAGATAGATATGAACAACTGAGATAGATAAGATCTGATAGATGAAGATAGATAGATAGATATGAACAGACTGGAGATAGATAGATAGATTAGATAATAGAGAGATAGATAGATCAGATATGAAAAACAGACGTGCGATAGATAGATAGATAGATAGATAGATAGATAGATATGAACAGACTGAGATAGATAGATAGTATTAGATATGAACAGACTGAGATAGAAGATGATAGATAGATATGAAACAGACTGAGATAGATAGATAGATAGATATGAACAGACTGAAGATAGAGTAGATAGATAGATAGATAGATATGAAACATGACTGAGATTAGATAATAGATAGATTGAACAGACTGAGATAGATAGATAGATAGATAGATAAGATTATGAACAGACTGAGATAGATAGATTGATAGATAGATATGAATAGGAATAGATAGATAGATATGAACAGACTGAGACTAGATAGATAGAATAATAGATAGATAGATAGATATGGAACACACACTGAGACTAGAAGAGAGATGAAGAGAGAGAGAGAGAGAGAGAAGAGGAGAGAGAGAGAGAGATATGAACAGACTGAGATAGAGACGATTAGAAGATAGATAGATAGATAGGACAGACTTGAGATAGACTTAGATTGGATAGCTAGATAGATAGATCTAGATAGAACAGACATGAGATAGATAGATAGATAGATAGATAGATAGAAAGTATGAACTAGACTGAGATAGATATATAGATAGATAGATTAGAGAGATGGAGAGAGAGATCGAAGAGACAGAAATAATGAACAACTGCAGATAGGAGATAGACAGATAATAGAATAGAGGTATGAAACAGACTATGATCCAATGGGAGTCAGATAACCTACTAAAAGGTTTCGCCTGAGTGCTCTTCAGGGCTAAGACCAAGTGAGTCGGATCTCTAGACCTGGTAATGAGCACTCGGAGGCGAATACTTTTAGTAAGGTCTTACTACCTCTGACCTCCTAATCTAGATTTACTCTCCTCTATGTATTTGGCTCTAGCTTTAGGTATTGAGCACTTTTTACTATTAGCTTGATTTCCTGCGCGGTAACTATATATAGACTATTCATAATTGTATATACATTATTATATATATCACTCTATAACTATATACTGGACCGATATATACTAATATACTAGCTATTCATTTGTACCTCATGAAATATAATACTGTATAAGACACCGTAGCTGGAATTAGGCCGATATAAGGCTACATTCGAAAACCGTTACTCACTATATGACATAAGTGTAGTACATGTAGAGCAATACTGGATATAATGAAGGAGCTAACTTACTCGGTACACGGCGGCAAATTAGACCTTCGTTCGCAAGCGCAATAATCAAGCTTTAATGTCCTTCGGAATAGAGATTTACGAATAATACTAACGGTTAATCTTAACGGTTTATAACACATAGCTTCTCGTTACATTGGATATGAGGACTAACTTACTTTTCGTAAGTTAGTCCCTTCACGGTACATGTTTATACACCTGCGATGACGATCGATTATTTAAAGTAACCTGAGAATCAATCGATGCTCGAGTCAGTTCTCGTCATGTTAATTTATATATGATATATATAATATGCGTTGGAATGTGGACTTCCGTTCAACTATTTAAGTTATTCCCATTCACCGTGGCAGTTACTATAATTGCACCATAGATTACATTTGTGAGAGATTAATCGATTTTTTTTTAAGTATTTCCCCTGATTAGTAATAATTTCAATAAACCATTCGGCTTGGTTCGCTGACTTCTTATTCGTTATGATACCGTCGATCTTCCTCAATTCGATATGTCACGTAGATATGTGATCTGATACCTGCACATAGAATTCCGTTCAGTTTTTATATCGTCATAACCGCTACTTTACCACCTCTTATCGATCTCCCACCGCCTGTTAATTACTTTACCAGTTTCTGTGATTGCTCTTTATCCCCGCCAAGCTATCACCCAACAACTATTGCTTCGCTTTCTTCGTACCGTTGATACTTGCTTTCTGTTTGTTCTCTCACACTTAAATTAGAATATGAAATATCCCTCCTGCAAGCGATGACCCCCCCTCAACGCCGCTCTGCGATATTCAATGATCGGATTGGTCTAGATATTCCACAAGGCACAAAAGAATAACCAACCATAAAAACCAGACAGACGTACATCCACGTTGAAGCAGAATCCGAGAATTTTCCACATAGTTTCGATTAATTGATAAGATAATTTAGATGTGCAAAAATTTAGTGATACATTCGCGTCTCTATATGGCTTACTCTGTCTACTCCAACTCAGCCGACCCCGCCGACCAACATTGGCGTCTCAGCACACTACCTAAGTTTAATTCCTCCCTCGTCATAAGCCATCATATAACAATCCCGTTCCCAACGTGCTTTTTTGTCGCGCCATGGCAGTATATTTGCGCCCTGCTGATTATAGCATGATATTCAACTTCTGCGACCCGCTCCCGCCGCTGCCAAGTATCATCAGACGATTTCGTATGCACAAAGTACCAGCATAACAATCACAACCAAAACTAAATACTCATCAAGTACTGGAGATAGAAGTTAAAGCATGAATTTATGGTCGATACAGTATTTCACTCTTAGCGCAATCTGATGCACGCTCACAATCGTATTACTTCGCATATTATTAGCCACATAGCTACTTCTATCTCCTCTGATCGTTCCTATTCTCGATATTGGAGAATCTTTATCTCAGTTTCTACTACTGCTAATAACTCTATATATTATAATCGTATATTTCTAGTGTATATCACCAGTTATATGATTCAGTATCAGTCATCCATCTATCTATCTTACTCTCCTATCATATCTATCTAATCTATCACAGAATGTTCATATCTATCTATCTATCTATCTATCTATCTATCTTCTAAGAGACCTGGTTATATATCATCATTCCTATATATCTATATATCTATATATCATCTCAGTCAGTCATATTATCTATCTCATCTATTCTATCTATCTATCTATCGAAGAGGACCTCGTTATCTATCTATCTATCTATCTTATCTATCTCAGTCTGTTCATATCAATATATCTATTCTATTTATCTTATCTAATTTATCTCAGTCTGTTCATTATCTATCTATCTATCTATCTATCTATCTATCTATCTTCAGTATGTTTATAATTATCTATCTATCTAGCATATACTATTTATAATCTATTCATCTATCTCTTATTTCAGCTCTGTTTATATCAACCAGATATCTATCATTTCTTAGTAATCAGTCTATGATTATCTATCTATCTATCTATCTATCTATCTATCTATCTATCACAGAATGTTCATATCTTATCTATCTATCTATCTATCTATCTATCATTGTCTAATTATTTTTAATATATATATATATATATATTATATATATATATATATATATATATATATATATTATCAGCTGTTCATTATCTATCTATCTAATCTATCTATCTGTCTATCTATCGAAAGAGACCTCATATCTATCTAACTCATCTATCTATTCTATCTATCTATCAATCTCAGTCTGTTCTATCAATTCAATCTATATCTATTCTATCTCCAGTCTGTTCATATTAATCTATCTATTTCTCTATCTATTTATCTCAGTCTGTTCATATCTTATCTATTTATCTGTCTATCTATCTATCTATCTTATCACAGAATGTTCATATCTATCGATCTATCGATTCTACATCCGATTCTATCTATCTCTGACTTTCATACTATCTATCTATCTATCTATCTATCTGTCTTCTATCGAAGAGACTCTCATTATCTATCTATCTATCTATCTATCTATCTCAGTCTTTTTTCATATCTACTCTATCGTATCTATCTATCTATCTAATCGAAGAGACCTCGTTATCTATTCTATCTATCTATCTATCTATCTCAGTCTGTTCATATCAATCTATCTATTTATCTATCTATATATCTCAGTCTGTTCATATCAATCTATTTATTTATCTATCTATCTATCATGTATGTTTATAATTATCTATCTATCAAGCATATACTATTTAAATCATTCATCTATCCCTCTATTTCAGTCTGTTATATCAACAAGGATATCTATCCTTCTAGCTATCAGTCTATCATTATCTATCTATCTATCTATCTATCTTATCACAGAATGTTTTATATCTATTTATCTATCTATCTATCTCCCCCCCCTCTCTCTCTCTCTCTCTCTCTCTTACTATATATATATATTAATATATAATATATATATATATATATATATAATATATATAACTATGTATCGATCAGTCTATCTATATGTCTCAGTCTGTTCATATCAATCTATCTGTCTATCTATCAAAGAGACCTCGTTATTCTATCAATCTATCTAATATCATCTATCTATCTCAGTCTGTGTTCATATCAATTAATCTATTTATCTACCTATCTATCTATCTATCTATCTTAGTATGTTCATATTAATCTATCTATTTATCTATCTATTTATCTCAGTCTGTTTCATATCTATCTATCTATCTATCTATTCTATCTAATCTATCTATCTATCTATCTATCTATCTATCTCAGACTTTTCATATCTATCTATCTATCTATTCTATCTATCTATCTATCTGTCTTTCTATCGAAGAAAACCTCATTATCTGTCTATCTATCTATCTATTCTCAGTCCTTTTCATATCTATCTATCTATCTATCTATTATCTATCGAAGAAACCTCGTTTATCTATCTATCTATCTATTTATCTATCTATCTCAGTCTGTTCATATTATCTATCTATCTAATCTATCTATTTATTCTCAGTCTGTTCATATCTATCTATCTGTCTATCTTATCGAAGAGACCTCGTTATCTATCAATCTATCTAACTATCTATCTATCTATCTCAGTCTGTTCATATCAATTAATCTATTTATCTACCTATCTATCTATTCTATCTATTCTTAGTATGATCATTATTATCTATCTATTATCTATCTATTATCTCAGTCTGTTCATTATCTATCTATCTATCAATCTATTCTATCTCAGACTTTTCATATCTATTCTATCTATCTATCTATCTGTCTATCTATCTATCTATCTGTCTTTCTATCGAAGAGACCTCATTATCTATCTATCTATCTATCTATCTCAGTCTTTCATATCTATGTATCTATCTATCTATCTATCTATCTATCACAGAATGTTTCATATCTATCGATCTATCAATCTATCTATCTCAGACTTCATATCTATCTATCTATCTATCTATCTATCTATCTATCTATCTATCTGTCTTTCTATCGAAGAGACTCATTAATCTATTCTATCTATCTTCTATCTATCTATCTATCTATCTATCCAGTCTTTCATATCATACTATCTATCTATTATCTATCATCGAAGAGACCTCGTTATCTATCTATCTATCTATTTATCATTCTGATCTCAGTCTGTTCATATCCAATCTATGTATTTATCTATCTATATATCTCAGGTTGTTCATATCAATCTATTTATTTATCTATCCTTCAGTATTGTTTAATATCTATCTATCGTAAGACAATACTATTTAGTAGTTAGTATCTTATACTATCCCTTCTATTCAGTTCTGTTTATATCACCAGATATCTATCTATTAGTTATCAGTCTATGCATTATCTATCTTATTCTATCATCTATCATCTATTTATCTATCTATCTATCTATCATCTGTCAAGTCAACATATATATAATTATATATATATATTATATATATATTAATATATCTATGATAATCATTATCTATATATATATGCTTCATATTAATATATATATATATATATATATTCTTATCTAGTCTTTGAAGATAACTATATATCCAATTACTATTCATTTCTATCATTGTTGGTCAACTACTACTATATTATATATTACTAATATATAATACATGCTTATAGATATAATTATATATACAAAAATAACCTTTAATAAAGTCTATCATCATGTTATCTATCTATCTTTCCGTGACTACTAACAATAGCTATCATCTATCTATCCTCTGTACCTGTCAATACTCTATAGTATTACATACTATATCTACTATTATAAATCGTACACTATACTACTAACTAGTTTAATACCAGATTATATATTATCATTACTATTAGGTACTTACAGCATACTATATCAACTATATATATATATATATATATCTATATTATTATTATTTTTATTATATATTATTAAAGAAATGGATACAATAGAAACCTACGTCGAGTATTTCCATCTGTTAGAACTTCTTCACGGGTGACGACTACTTCTAAATTCCCAACGCTGAATTAATCGACATCGCCAGATAGGTTTACCGCATTAATTGCAATGATCACACTTATGTTCATTAAATTGAGTCAGATGAACATTTTAGATCTTTCTACTAACTCCACTAAAATCACAATTCCGTCACCGGTCCAACTAGTATCAAAGATCTATCTATCTTATCTATCTATCTATCTATCTATTTATAGCTTTCGATCTAATATTATACCTGTTGTCGGCAGTAACGTAGTCAATCTTGGCACGATCTTATTGATCCACTGGCACACACTTCAGTTTGTCAATCAGACTTTTGAAGCACTCCTCCTCTTTGCCTACCTCGTACCCCATACACCATAAGAACTACATTCATGCACCCTATTATTCTATCTATCTAGCTATCTATCAGTCTGTTCATATCAACGAATCTTATCTATCTATCTGATCTATCGTGATTCTCAGGCCTGTTCCATATCGTTATCTACTCTATCTACCTCGTCTATTCGGCTATCGGTTCATTATTTCTATCTAACAATCTATCTTATCGAAGAGACCCTCATTGTTATTCGTATCTATCCTCTCATCTATCTATCTATCTATCGAAAACGACCTCGTTTTTTATCTATCGTATCCGTGTCTATGTATGTCATTGCACTTATCATCTTATCGATCTATCTAGTCCTATCAAATTGTATATAGTATATACTATATATTATTATAGTATATATACTATTATATATATATATACTATATATCATACAATAACAGTCTGTTCCATATTTATCTACTCTTCCACTCCGAAAGAGACCTCCGTTATCTGTGCTCGCCTACTTCATTTATCTATCGTAATGAGACCTCGCTATCTAACTCCACTGTACCTGCTATCTCACTCTATCTCTATCTGATGATAAGATACCTCGCTTATCTATATCTATCTTATCTATCGTATGCATATGGAAGAACCTGTGTATCTACTCATCTTCCTCTATTCTTCATCCTATTCGTTACATCTATCTATCTACTCAAAGCACTGCATATATCGTGATAATCTATCATCATCACCAGTTCACTCTTCTTACCTATTATCAATCTATTTTATCTAATCTATCGAAAGAGCACCTCGTCTCCCTAATCTATCTATCTTATCTATCTATCTACTTTGAAACGAACTCCGTTATCTATCCTATCTATCTATCTATCTATGCTACTCCATCATATTCTATCTATCAAGATATCATCCAAGGTATCTATCATATCAACAGCAAGCTTCTATATCTATCTATCTATCTATTATCCTTCTTATCTATCTATCGTAGGTATTCGTAGACTCTGTTTAGTCCATCTATCTATCTCTACTCGACCGAGACATTTGTTCTATTCTGCTCTATCTATCATCTATCTTATGAAGAGAGACCTCTGTTTACTATCCATTATCTGTCCTATCGAGTCGAATCCTATCTATCGAAGCGACTTCCTTATCTATCTATCTACTATCTATCAATATTATGGTCACTATCATATATATCTCATCTATCGAACGCTCACGATCTCATTCCGTAATTACTATCTATATATCGAAAAGACCTCGCTTATTCTCATCTATTCTATCTTTCATCTTATCAAGATATTCACAATAATTCTTAGTATATCCACAGACATTTCATATTCTATCGTATCCTATCTATCTATCTATCTACCTATCTATCTCGAAGAGACCTCGTTATCATATCTCATCTTATCTCTCCAGATATAGTCGTCAATTATTTTATATCAAGTCCACTTTCAGTAATTCTATCTATCCGTATTTCTATCTATCTATCGAAGAGACTTCGTTATTCAGTCTATCTAATCTATTCCTATCTCTCATCCTATCTATGAAGGATATGGTTCAATTCTATTATATCACAGTCACTCATATCTACTCTATCTATCTATCTACTCTAATGAGACCTCTGGTTAACCTATCTATCTATTCTATCTATCAAGTATATATCAATATTCTATATATCAGTCACCTTTCAATATCGTACTCTATCTATCTATCTATCGGAAGAGAGATCTCTCGTTATTCAATCTATCCTATCTATCATCTATCCTATCTATCTCAAGATATGTCAAATCAATCCTATTATTCACAGTTCATTTCCATATCTTACTTCTATCTTATCTATCTTATCATCTATCTATCCGAAGAGACCTCGTCTACTATCTATCTATCTATCTATCCTTATCTATTCCATATCAAGAGTATATCAATATTTATATAATCAGTCACTTCATATCTTAGTCTATCTTACTCTATCTATCCAAGAAGTCTTCGTATATCCATCTATTCTTATCTACTCTATCTATCTATCAAGAATGTCAATATCTATATATCACAGTCACTTCATATCTATCTTATCTATCTAGTCTATTCTATCCTATCTATCTTATCATCCAAGAGTCTTCGTTATCCCATTCCATCTATCTATATTCTATCTTATCTATCTATCAAGATGATGTCAAGCTAATCTATAATCACTAGTTCCCTTTCATATCTATCTATCTATCTATCTATCTATCTATCTATCTTTCATATTCGAAATGAGACCTCGTTAAATCTTATCTATCTAATCTATCATATCTATCTATTCTATCCATCTCAGAATATATCTAATATTTTTATTGTTATTCACAGTCACTCTTCATATCTATCATATCTATCTTATCTACTATCCTATCTATCTATCAGACTGATCGTGTCCTAACCTATACTACCTTATTATCACAGTCACTCTCATCTATCTAAATTATATTCATCAATGTTAGACCTATATTATATTACACTCTAGAGCACCCTCCGTTATATCTCCCTATTCATCACTACTTCTACCTCCTATCGTAATTCCTATCTATCGCCTCCGAGTTCAAGTATATTCATGTACTCCATATTAGTATCATTCACTCTCACAGTGCGACTCCTCTACTACTAGTTGATCTATCATATCTATCTATCCTATCTCATTTCCAACACAAGATACTGTGATCACTTCAATGTCATATCTGTCTACCCTATAGACTATCACCCGTCCCACTTCAATTACTCGCTAATCATACTGCATATCTATCTATCTATCTATCAAGATGTACAACTATCGTCTACTCGGATACCACAGTCACTTCTCGAGTGTATCTTCTATCATATTCTAATCTACATCTACACTCTATTTATCTAGTTATATCCAAGCCGTCTCAGATTATCTATCTTTCTACCTTTTGACCCGTATTGCCTATCTATCACTTTATCTATCTATTATCTACAAAGGTAATGTCTATATTTATATATCACAGTCACATCATATTCTATCTATCACTATCATCCATGTCTTCGTTATCCATCCCATTCTATCTATCTATCTAATCTATTCTATCTATCAAGATGTCTTCGTTTATTTATCTATCTATCTATCTATCTATTCGTTATCTATCAAGATATGTCAATATCTACTATATACAGTCCCTTCATACTATCTGATCTATCTATCTATCTATCTAATAATCTCGCCTAGAGTTATTCGTCCACCTTATCCTTATCTTGGAAACAGAGTATATTCTAGACAAGTTTTCACACATTTGGACCTTTTGGGTCCATAATCCTAACATAATGAGAAGACGGTCGTTAGCAAAGAGGAAGCACGGCTGCAATGTCTTGTGTGTGACAGTTCTGTAAGGGGAGGGAGGGGCAGTCTCTGCATAGAGTCCGGGAAAAGTCCGGTCTCTCAGTGGCACGCTAACAACAATCCGGAGACCTTTTACATCAAAAAAAGAACACAATGAGAGATGTTCGTAAGAGTTTTCGCTTTTTCTTTGTTCCAGCATTACAAACACGGCCGCAGTACGCTGAGCTCAGTTTTTATTTAAGGTCCTGTTTACTTGTCAAGCAACCATCGATTATCGGCAAACGCGGTACATGTTCGACATCGGGAACCAGCCCGTCCGGGTTGCCGAACCAGAAAGATACACCGGACGCACCTCTGACAGAACGCCTGAGAGATCCCCGCAATAACTGCGCTCCATCTTAGATGGCAAGGTTGGTTTGGTGTTTTTTTTTTACAGACATATCAACCTCAGTGGCGTCATTTATGCCGATGATAAGTTTTGAAATAGAATCAACTTCTTATGGATAATCTACAATTTTTTTTAATAAATAGATTTTTCTAGTTTAACCATAGATGGGACCCTATACCTCAGAATGCAGCGCGTACCGTCCATCCGGGTCAGAGTGGACCAGGGCAGCACGGTGTGAGGGGGTGCTCCCATTCCCTCCAAAGCCCCAAGCTACGAGGATACCCTCTCACCATCAGATAGAGTCTAACCGATCTATTCGCCAGAGACATTGTAGACCAGCGGCAGCCACCGAGTCCTTCTTAGCCGACCCATATGAGAGAAAAGTTATCGGTTCATGCAGTGCATAAATGTGCAATAGGCGTTGAGACAGCCAATATTGAGGTGCTGAAGGGACTTACGTGACTAAGCCGATTGATTCCGGATCAGGGAGGCTCTCGTCTCGACTCTGTCACCCCCGCTCTAGCCCAAGCATCAGGTCCCCAAGTGGAGTATTCATGCCATGCATGACTGTCTCCACCCTGCCTGGGCTGCTACCCTTCTTAAAGCATCACGCGGCTCGCGCCACCCCACGGTCCAACAGGTGGTCCTATCTGGGGGTAGTCTGTACCCCTCTGCAGACTGGTGCAGTCGGGCTGCATTCTCAACGCCCCAGCCGACGAGGCAGGCGTCATGATGCAATAGGCTCCTGTTCGCGAGGGCTAATTGTAAAGGTTCGCTTCCTCGATCTGAGATGTTGTTGTAAGATGCAATCCTAGTTATCGAAATGGTCAATGTCACGTTATTCCGTTGACACGTCCTACTGTGTTTCCAGCGAAACGAACGTGCCACCTACCATCCCCATTGGATTCCCTAGGCACAAAGAAAGTAGAACTTCCTGAAGTTGGTCTGAAAAGAATGCTATGACTACAGTGTCAAAAGACTAAATCAATTGATCTTCGAATTCGCCGGAGTTTCCCTGGTTTTGAAAGATGATTTCCGTTAAGTGCAAGTCCGACAGACACATGAAGAAGGCCGGGATGGTCTCATCTGCCGATCCAACTATTTACAGAAACAATAAAGAGAAGACATTAGCCCGAATAAATCCCATTAAGATAATACAAAATATTGATATTGGGCATAGAAATCCAAAAGTGGGGCGGCAGTTAGCTACACGTGCAGTGAGCGTTCGGCAAAACCACAAGGTTCTTGGTTCGATACCGGCCCCTTCGCCAAACTCAGCGTATTGGAGTAGCACAGATACTTGTTCGGTAAAAGTGAGAAGCTTAGATGTAGGTTTGGCGCTCGACCTGTCGAGCGAGCTGGGCCTAAACTAATCTCCTCGGTATTACCGCTTGTGAACAGGGGACCTCCCTCGCTGTCTGCGCTCGATACCCGTGAGCACGGCTTCCCCCACCCATCCGACGTGGTGTACTTTCGCCTATGGTTATTCTGGGGAGTACCACTCCTATGAGCCTGACGGCAACTGAGCATTTATCAGCGCGCACTGCACGACCAAGATACCTTACTCTCTGTCTGAGTTCCTAGAACTGCGTGGACGTCCCCTGATACCGGATTGAAATCTTAAGGATCATGTCTAAGTTTCTAAATCGATTTTATCGAAGCACCTTCTGACTATCCCTGGAGTATGCATTCTCTCACATCTAACGCCTGTATTCTGGAATGTCATTATTCGTAATCACCTATGGCACTGCTGATCTAACCACGCTATTCAAGCACTCTGGCTGCTAGCCAAGGCGACATACTGCCTGGATCGTCTCGTAAGACTTCTGGGAAATACAAAGTTGAAAAGCAATTTTCTTGATTGGATGGAGCAATTTCCAAACAACGATATTATGAAGGCAAACTTCAGTTTCAAACAATTTCACTAACAATTTCTGCTAATGTTGCAGTTCTTTGATAATGTTTTGAAAATAAATATTGTTTTTTGCGCAGCTTACAACACGAATCTATGAATATAACATGGAAAAGATGAATTTTGTTGATATTCTTTTTCTCAGAGATTTCGTTCGGGCTAGCACGTATTGAAAACAATAATATGTGTCCCGCGTTCGTTATTTTTTTAATAATTGCGGGCTACCGTGAAAAAAGTTTGGTCGATTCCCGATGTAGATTAATTAAATAACAGATTTG
>JALAJA010000056.1:275948-295948 GCA_023376005.1 Doryteuthis pealeii
GAGACAGAGAGACAAAGAGAGACAGAGAGAGAGAGAGCAATATTGCAGGAAATATTATTTAATATGTAACATGCGTTATAATATAATCATTATAGCTATGACGATTACAGAATTCCGACCATTTTCCCAGAGTCATCAAATGCTCCGATGGTTCTTATTTTCATCTCTTTCTCTCTCCTTTTTTTAAAGAACTATCTTTTTCATTTGGTCGACTCTCTTTTTTCGCCATTAATTCCGGATTAAAATCAACGAAACTATTTAGATCGAAACTAACGTCTCTAAACAGACAAGCCAATTGTATTCGAAGTTTTAAATTAAGTTTGCAATTGAAAATAAATAAAAATAAACACAGGCAGTACTATAAATGTATTTAGACAAATAAACAAACGGTAATTGCGAGGGAAATACATTTTGTAATTTCGTTCCCACTGGAACCGAAATCAACCCTAATATAAACAAACAAAGGAAGATAAAGAATATGAAAAGAAAACAGAATTACAGAAATAATTACATAAGAAAACTAGTAGAGATATCCGGTACACAGGTCCATGACAGGACTAAAAGAAATTTAGGAATAGCAGGACGTGAGAGAGAAAGGGGAAAGAGAGAAGTAAAAGAAGGGGTAAAAAGAAAATAATTTACGAAATTCATTATAAGATTTAAAAAATCGCTCAGAGTTAATTTATATTTTACATGCATACACTATTCATTTATTTTACATTTAATTTATTATATTTACAAATGTAGTCTTAAACTTGTGATTATTTTGAAAAAATAGTTATATTTTTCTAAAATAACATGTAATAAACAAAGAAAGATAAAGAAAAAGAAAGAAAAAATAGAATAAGAGAAATAATTACATAAGAAAACTAGTAGAGATATCAGGTCCACAGGTCCATGACAGGACTAAACGAAATTTAGGAATAGCAGGACGTGAGAGAGAAAGGGGAAAGAGAGAAGTTAAAGAGGGGGTAAGAAGAAAGTAATTTAGGAAATTTATTATGAAATTTTAAAAATCGCTCGGTGTTCATTTAAATTTTACATGCGTACAATATTCATTTATTTTACATTTAATTTATAATATTTAAAAATGTAGTCTTAAACTTGTGAGTATTTTGAAACATAATTATATTTTTTTCTAAAATAACATATAATAAACAAAGAATGATAAAGAAAAAGAAAGAAAAAATAGAATAAGAGAAATAATCACATAAGAAAACTAGTAGAGATATCAGGTCCACAGGTCCATGACAGGACTAAAAGAAATTTAGGAACATCAGAACGTTAGAGAGAAAGGGGAAAGAGAGAAGTTAAAGAGGGGGTTAGAAGAAAATAATTTACGAAATTCATAATGGAACATTTTAAATCATTCGGTGTTCATTTATATTTTACATGCGTACAATATTCATTTATTTTACATTTAATTTATTATATTTAAAAATGTAGTCTTAAACTTGTGAGTATTTTGAAACATAATTATATTTTTTTCTAAAATAACATATAATAAACAAAGAAAGATAAAGAAAAAGAAAGAAAAGATTGAATAAGAGAAATAATTACGTAAGAAAACTAGTAGAGATATCCGTATTACTTACTTCGTGTGGGCTCTGTGAGCTGAAATAGAATTTAACGAAAAGGAAACGAACAGAGACAGGGATGCCTTTAAAGTAAGACCTTTATTATCGGGTTCACACTATTTCATTGAGGGGGATATATTTCCCGAACAATTCCATAGGTGTTACCTCTCCAAAGTCTCAAAGAGACAGGGATGACTTTAAAATAAGACCTTTATTATCGGGTTCACACTATTTCATTGAGGGGGATATATTTCCCGAACAATTCCATAGGTGTTACCTCTCCAAAGTCTCAAGAGACAGGGATGACTTTAAAGTAAGACCTTTATTATCGGGTTCACACTATTTCATTGAGGGGGATATATTTCCCGAACAATTCCATAGGTGTTACCTCTCCAAAGTCTCAAAGAGACAGGGATGACTTTAAAATAAGACCTTCATTATCGGATTCACACTATTTCGTTGAGGGGGATATATTTACCGAACAATTCCATAGGTGTTACCTCTCCAAAGTCTCAAAGAGACAGGGATGACTTTAAAATAAGACTTCATTATCGGGTTCACACCTATTTCGTTGAGGGGATATATTTCCCGAACAATTCCATAGGTGTTCCACAGCTCATCTACAAGTCTCAAAGAGACAAGGGATGAATACTTTGAGAGTTAGTACCTTTCACATGTATCCGGGTTCGACACTGATTTCAGTTGAGGGGGGTATAGTTCCTGAACATACAATGGTGTTAGCCTGGCTGCCTCGACGCGAGAGCTTCAAGTCTCAAAATTCCAAGCGTCTTGCGGAGACCATTTTCAACGAGCCAAGAACTTGGGTTTACTTGTTTGAGCAGAATGCCCAGAGGTGCTCTCCTTTCCTAAAGGTCTCTGAGAATCTGTATAATCGTCTTTGTATGTTTTTTTTTTATACGAATTTATTTAGTTTTTTCTTTAATTTAATAGTTTGTGTTCACTGTCTGTGATATTACTCTATCACTTGTTTTATCTTTATTATCCCTAAGATATACTAATGATTATCAGAGAGTAATTGCCTGTCGAAATTTTTTCGTGAGTCATTGAGAGCACGCTTCACAACGCTTCAACCGATTGCAATTATCCTGCAAGTAGGTTTATCACTAAATCGTGTTGATCTTTATGGCTAGAGCTGAACAATTCGGAGATTAGTCTCCTAATATGACATCTGTTCGAATCAAGCCAGTTGATAATGCGAACATGCAGGGTAGCAAACAGTAGTCTGTGTCCTAGAATCAACTTCGGCGCCATATATATGATAATCATAATACAACTCGTACATGAATAATGTTAAATAAGAAACAAATCAAATAATCTGTGATAATTATTTACCTAGAGTCAAATAGTACGTAGATTCGGAGCGATCTAATATTCAATACACGGATATCATATATCTCTCATATACTACATAGCGGTTATTACACACAGCAATGATTTGCAACTGGGACCCGTCAATCCTTCAGGACTAATTATCCTTCACATCGTTATGTGTTGTATTTTTCTTAGCAGTGTAGTCAACACACTCGGTTTGCGGCTTTATTTGATCCGTCAAGTTTATTATGAATCAATGTACATTTTAACGGAGATGCTCAAATTTTGTTGTCTCCATGGTTTTTTTCACTGTTTACGGTTTTAGAGGATTGAGGCTATCGTATTGAAAAAATCATGTTTAATGTGTGTCTAAGATTAGTGCATGATATTCATATTTGTAATTCAAGATTCAAATACTGATACCCATATCGCTACCCAACTGATCAACCTGGCACTATATCTGTTCCGTTGTTCACATTTCCACCTAAATCGTATATGTCATACACTTAGTAAATTGACCATACAATGTGAAATTTCATTCGTATACAGACCCCGAATTCAACTAAATTTTACTGAGGAGAGTTGTCCTCCAGTAATTTGTATTCCTAGTATAGTGTTGAGATTGAGAGATGTATGATTATAGAAATATTATTATGATAATCTAGCGCACTCTGAACTTTGTGCACTCACTAATATGTTTGTAAATAGATATGTTCAATACTAGAGTCCCCAGATCATCTTTCATCTTTCTGTCCGATAGTCACTTGATTCCCCGTCTCTATGCTATAAAGTACTCATAATGTCATAACCAGCACTAACAGAGTCATCTGAGTTACTCACTATATCATAATAACTATTCAATGGTATTCAATTTCCTATTATGTTATCTTCTCTATGACTGTATATTTTAGCATATCAGATAAGTACTGATTTGACATACGAAAATTCATACTTAACAATGTGGATTGTCTATCTAATTTAATTCCGATAGAATTGTATTATAATCTAAAGAATTATTAATATCAATATACTGCATTCAAGTCACAATGTCCTTTCATACTTTCGCCGATTCTGCACTTTGATCAGTCACTGTCCCTCTCTATGATATTGATAATTACGCTTCTAGTTATAGTATGTTTATTTCCTCTGTGAGTGGAGAGAGAGAGAGGAGAGAGAGAGAGGAGAGAGAGAGAGGAGGGAGAGAACGTAATCGGAGCCGTCACGGAACTTTGAACCTAACCCCTTTATTTACGATACCCGCCGTGGACTAAATAAAGTTAGGTTCAAAGTTCCGAGTGGTGGCTCCATTACGGACAAAAGAAAGTTCCCGGTTACGAAAAGAGAAGGTTCCGAGTCCGGAAGAGTTACCGAGTCCGACAAGAATACCTGAAGAAGGCGCGGAGGCATATCGGTCAAACGTTGGTACAAATAATAATGAAAGATGGGAAACAATAGTACCGAATAACGCAAGATAATATATATATATAGTATATATATAATATATATAATCCACAGACACGTGTTTCCGGCATATAATGCCTCTTCCGTGTGGCTAAGATCACAACTATCTTGGTAGGGTTCGAACTCAGAACTACCAAATGGTAGTCCGATTATCTAGTCCCCTCGCCCACTGACAGCTGAATGCGGGGACTGGTGTTTTTATACTACATGTGGTCAGTTGAGTTCGAACCTACCCAAGGATAGTTTGTGTCTAGCCACACTGAAGAGGCATTATATGCCGAAACACGTGTCTGTGGATATATATATAAGTATAATATATATATATATATTATCTGCGTTATTCGGACTATTGTCCCCATCTTCATTATTATTTGTACAACGTTTTGACCGATATGCCCTCCGGCCTTCTTCAGGTATTTCTTGTCGGACTCGGTAACCTTCTCGGACTCGGGAACCTTCTTTTCGAACTCGGGAACTTTCTTGTCGTAATCGGGAGCCATCACGGAACTTTGAACCTAACTTTTTATTTAGTCCACGGGGGTATCCGTAAATAAAGGGTTAGGTTCAAAGTTCCGTGACGGCTCCGATTACGTTCTCTCCCTCTCTCTCTCTCTCTCTCTCTCTCTCTCTCTCTCTCTCTCACTCACAGAGAAAATAACATATATAACTAGAAGGTAATTACAATATACATAGAGAGGGGAAGTGACAGGCAGAATGCGAAGTAAGACATGTGACAGTATTTAACTTAATTACAAATTATGAATAATTAGAACCAATTAAAATGATTTTTTTCAAACATAACTCAATGCTAAAACTAAACAGGAAAAAAACATTAGGAGACAACCAAAAATATATAACGAGAAGGTAATTACAATATACATAGAGAGGGGAAAGTGACAGGCAGAATGCGAAGTAAGAGATGGGACAGTATTTGACTTAATTACAAATTATGACAAATTAGAACCAATTAAAATGATTTTTTCAAACATAACTCAATCCTAAAACTAAACAGGAAAAAAACCATTAGGAGACAACCAAAAATATATAACGAGAAGGTAATTACAATATACATAGAGAGGGGAAAGTGACAGGCAGAATGCGGGGTAGGAGATGGGACAGTATTTGACTTAATTACAAATTATGACTAATTAGAACCAATTAAAATGATTTTTTTCAAACATAGCTCAATCCTAAAACTAAACAGGAAAAAAACCATTAGGAGACAACCAAAAATTGAGCATCCGTTAAGAATGAATTTATTCTAAAACTTTGACGGCATCAAATAACCCATCGAGGTTGACACACTGTAAAAAAACACACACATACATGTGAGTAATTATCTTGAAATATGACGGCCCAGTGCAAATCGCTGTTGTGTTAATAACCTGATAGGCATATAACCGTGTAACATTGACGCAATCTCTACGCATGATTTGACTCTAGGTAAATAATTTATCACAAGATTATTGATTTGTTTCTATTTAAATTATTCATGACGATGATATTTTATTCATATAAGCCCGAAGTTTTAGGACACAGCTCGTTTTGCTTACCGTGTTCGCATTATCAATTTGATTCGAAGCAGGCTATTAGGAACTAATCCGAAATGTTCAGTCTAGCCATAAAATCAACACATTAGATAAACCACTTGCAGGAAATTGCAATCGTTGGAAGCGTTGGAAGCGTCTCAATGCACGAAAATTCACAGCAATATCTCTGTATATATTTCAAGTATATCTATGGGGATTAATAAAAGTAAAAGATAAGTAAAACAGAAGTAAAACAAACTTAAATAAAAAAAAAATAAATAAATAATGAAAAAAAAAAACACAAAAAATAACAATCTCCCAGAGGCTTAGGACAGGAAGAGCACTCTGGGCATTCGCAGAAAAAAAACCAAGTTCTTGGCGTTGAAAAGGTCTCGAAGACGCTTGGAATTTGAGACTTTGAAGCGGTAACACCTATTGAATTGTTCAGGAAATATATCCCCCTCAACGAAATAGTGTGAACCCGATAATGAAGGTCTAACTCTAAAGTCATCCCTGTCTCTTTGAGACTTTAGAGAGGTAAACACCTATGGAATTGTTCGGGAAATATATCCTCAACGAAATAGTGTGCCGATAAATGAAGGTCTTATTTTAAAGTCATCCCTGTCCTCTTGAGACTTTGGAGAGGTATACACCTATGGAATTGTTCGTAATATATACCCCTCAACGAAATAGTGTGAACCCGATAATGAAAGGTCTTATTTTAAGTCATCCCTGTCTCTTTGAAGACTTGGAGAGGTAACACCTATGGAATTGTTCGGAAATATATCCCCTTCAATGAAATAGTGTGAACCCGATAATAAAGGTCTTATTTAAAGTCATCCTGTCTCTTTGAGACTTGGAGAGGTAACACCTATGGAATTGTTCGGAATATATCCCCCTCATGAAATGATGTGAAAACCGATATAATTACCAGTCATCTGTCAGACTTTATAGGTAACCACTCGACTGTGAGAACCCGATAATAAAGGTCTTACTTTAAAGGCATCCCTGGTCTCTGTTCGTTTCCTTTTCGTTAAATTCTATTTCAGCTCACCGAATAATACATAGAAGAGCCACCACGACGAAGTGTAATACGGATTATCTCTACTAGTTTCTTACGTAATATTATTTCTTTATTCAATCTTTTCTTTATCTTTTTCTTTCATCTTCTTTTGTTTATTTATGTATTTTAGAATATAAATTATGGTTCAAAATACTACACAGTTTAAGACTACATTTTTAATATAGATAAATTAAATGTAAAATAAATGAATATTGTACGCATGTAAAAAATTAAATGAACAGCCGAATGATTTAAAATGTTCCATTAATGAATTCGTAAATTATTTTCATTCTAACCCCTCTTTAACTTCTCTCTTTCCCCTTTCTCTCTAACGTTCTGATGTTCCTTTAATTTCTTTAGTCCTGTCATGGACCTGTGGACCTGATATCTCTAGCTAGTTTCTTATGTGATTATTTCTCTTATTTCTATTTTTCTTTCTTTTTCTTTATCATTTCTTTGTTTATTATATGTATATTTAAGAAAAAAATATAATTATGTTTCAAAATACTCACAAGTTTAAGACTACATTTTTAAATATTATAAATTAAATGTAAAATAAATGAATATTGTACGCATGTAAAATTTAAATGAACACCGAGCGATTTTAAAATTCATAATAAAATTTCCTAAATTACTTTCTTCTTACCCTCTTTAACTTCTCTCTATTCACCCTTTCTCTCTCACGTCTGCTATTCCTAAATTTCGTTTAGTCCTGTCATGGACCTGTGGACCTGATATCTCTACTAGTTTTCTTATGTAATTATTTCTTATTCTATTTTTTCTTTCTTTTTCTTTATCTTTCTTTGTTTATTACATGTTATTTTAGAAAAAATATACTATTTTTTCAAAATAATGCACAAGTTTAAGACTACATTTGTAAAGATATAATAATTAATGTAAATAAAATGAATAGTGTATCTTATGCAATATAAAATTATAAATTAACTCTGAGCGATTTTTAAATCTGCATAATAATGAATTCGTAAATTATTTCTTTTTACCCCTTCTTCTTTACTTCTCTCTTTCCCCTTTCTCTCTCACGTCCTGCATTCCTAAATTTCTTTTAGTCCTGTCATGGACCTGTGTACCGATATCTCTACTAGTTTTTTATGTAATTATTTCTGTAATTCTGTTTTCTTTTCATATTCTTTATCTTCCTTTGTTTGTTTAATATTAGGGTTGATTTCGGTTCCAGTGGGAAACGAAAATTACAAAATGTATTTCCCTCGCAATTACCGTTTGTTTATTTGGTCTAAATACATTTATAGTACTGCCTGTGTTTATTTTTATTTATTTTCAATTGCAAACTTAATTTAAAAACTTCGAAATACAATTGGCTTGTCTGTTTAGAGACGTTAGTTTCGATCTAAATAGTTTCGTTGATTTAAATCCGGAATTGATGGCGAAAAGAGAGTCGACCAAATGAAAAAGATAGTTCTTTAAAAAAGGACGAGAGAAAGAGATGAAAATAAGAACCATCGGAGCATTTGATGACTCTGGGAAAATGGTCGGAATTCTGTTAATCGTCATAGCTATAATGATTATATTATAAACGCATGTTACATAATTAATAATATTTCCTGCAATAATTGCTCCTCTCTCTCTGTCTCTCGTTGTCTTCTGTCTCTCTCTCTCTCTTTCAATATATTGGTGTGCATGTAACGTTTGCACCCTCTCCCCCTACTCCTCTAGTATACTCTTCTCTGCTTCTCCTCCTCTCTTCTCTTATCATCTATCGGTACTCCTCTCATCATTCTCTGCTCTCTTTCTCTTCTTGCTCTTTCTCTTCGTTTTCGCTGATCTTTCTCGTTTCTCTATCTTTTTTTTCTCTCTCTGTCTCTCTCTCTCTCTCTTTCTTATCTTTCTCCTTGTATCACTTCTCTCTCTCCTCTCTCTGTCTATCCAGTCGTTCTCGTCATCGTCTCTCTCTCTCTCTCTCTCTCTCTCTCTGAATATAATTGGTATTGAATGTAAACCGGACGCGATCACCCATCCATCTCGTAAGTATCTTTCTCTTTTCTCCGTACACTACTCATCTCAGTCTCATTCTCGGTGCACTCTTGATCTCGCTCTCTTGTCTTTGTCCGTTCACGTACTTGTCTTTTTTCTCTCGTTTCGTCTTTTTCTCTTTTCTCTCGTCTCTCTCTCTTCTCTCTCTCTCTCTTCTTTCTAATCTTTTCTTTTCACTCTCTATCTCTCTCTCGCTCTGTCTCTGATATCTGTCTCTCTCTCTCTTTTTCAATATATTTGGATATTGCATGTAACGTTGCATCTTCTCTCCTATAATCATTCTCTTTTTCTCCTAGCGCCCTCTCATCTTCGTCTCTCTCTCTACTCTGCTCTCTCTCTCTTTTCGTCTTCTCTCCGTCTCCGCTCGTTCTGTTCGTTCTCGCTATCTTCTTTTTCTCTTTGCATTCGCTCTCTGCTTCTCTCCTTTTTCTCATCTTTCGTCTTTTCCACTTCTCTCTCTACGGTCGGTTCATCTCTCTCTCATCTCATCTGTCGTCTCTCAGTCCATCTTCTAATCTCGTCCGTGTCTCTCTCGTGTCTTTGTTTTACGAATGGAATATTATTTTTGTATTGTTGTCATATAAAGCCAGATTATGCCACAATACACTTTAATACATCACTCATATACTCATCCCTAATCTCTGCTCTACATCTAAGGTCTTTCTCTTTTTACTACCCCCCTCTCTCTCTGGTTCATTCACTACCTCGTCATTTCTCTCTTCTCGCCCTTTCTCTTCTGTACAGTACACTGATCTTCTCTCGTTTTTCACATATTATCCTTTCGATCCTAAAATACTACTACACCTTCTCTCTCTCTCTCTCTCCCTTTTTCTATCTTTATCTTTTCACTTCTCTCATCTCTCTCGCTCTGTCATTACGTATATATCTGTCTCTCTCTTCTCCTTTCATAATATTGGTATTGCATGTAATGGATTGCAACATCTCCCTTTCTCACACTCCCTATATCTTCCTTACACCTTTCTAACTATACTTATCACTTCCACTTCCAACTCATCTGTATCTATCAGAATACCCAAATGAAGCCACCACTACTCTCATCTCTCTATCAATCATCATTTACTACTCATTACTCATCTACTCTCTCTTACTTCATTACTCTCTCACTCGCTCGTTCCTGATTCGTATATGCTCGACTTATTCACCCTCTCATTTATCTTCTATATCATCTCTCTCCATCCGGACTCATCATCACTGCTAACTTTACATCATTTTCACTTACATCATCGTCTCTCTCTCTCTTCTTCTCAGTCTCTCTCTAATCTCTCTCTGTCTCCTCTCTCTTCATAATATTGGTATTCGGCATGTACGTTGCTTATCTCTTCCCTACTCACTGATACCATCTAGTTCTCTTTCTCTCCATAAGACCCCTCTGCTTCTCTCATGTATAGATCTCTCGTCTCTCTCACTGTCTCTCTCTCGTTCTCTCTCGTCCTCTGCTTCTCAGCATTTCTCTTCGTACTCACATATCTTTCTCTGTTATTTTATTCTCATCTCTCTCTCTCCCTTTTGTCTGATCTTGTCTACTTTCACTTGTCTCTAAGCTGCTCTCTCTACTCATACTCAGCATCCTCTCTGTAGGTCCTGTCATTCCCTCTCTCTCATCTTTCACAATTGAATTGGTATTTGCATGATAACGTTGCCATCTCCCTCTCTCTAAGTATCCTTTCCTTTTTCTCCTCATGCTCTCCTCCTCGATCTCTGCTCATCTCATCTCTCTTCATGCTCTCTCGTCTCTCTCTCTCTGCGCTCTCTCTCTCCTCTTTCGCATCGGTTCTGCTCGTTCTCGCTATCATTTATCTCTTTCTGCTTGTTCTCTCTTTCTCCTTGTATTACTATACTTCTCGCTATTGTCAACTTCTCTCTCCTCACTCTCTCTCTCACTCATCGTCTCTCCTCGTCCTCTCTCGAGTCTCATGCTCATAATACTCGACGAGCCGTCGGTTCGACTACATCTAAATCGTGTATACTGTATCAGTTGCGGGTATATATGGTCACGTAGCGAAGTGATGTAGTTAGGTCAGCTAACTACGAACTACGTGAGCATTCACATAAACAACAGAATACGTATAGTAACAAGAATAGAGACCATTCTTTAATTTGATCTTATCGGTGTGTGGGTAGGTAATACGCGCAGAGTTCACATGAAAAAGCCGGCGGCTGGCGAGAGCACAAGTGTTCATCACAACGATGAGTGCCTGAGGTGGTGTTGGCTGCGGGAGAACGTAGAGTGTCCTTGTGAGCTGCTGGCTGGCGTCATCCTCTCTGGTCGACACTCGAGATTACTGTCCTCACCTTTATAATTTGATAGATACGCCTCCGCATCTTTACTGCTTTTGGTCTGATAACGCACATTTGTTATAAATTTATCTTTTATCTCTCTCCTTGTCTTCGCTTGTTACAGGAACCTATTCTTCCACTTTCTCTTTCTTTTTAAATATATATTTTTTAATCTTTTCTCTTTTGGTCCCTCTCGGAGTCTCCGCTTTCCGGCGAGGAGGAATATAACATCCCATATAATATGCTAAGAAGGCGGTGGATGAGGTCTTTATGTCCTTGGTAATAATACTATACTGATGTGAAGTTCTGGAGCTCTGGGAATTTGGAGATTTTGGCTAATCACTAATTACTTCCGGTCCCTCTGACATGGTGTGTGGGGGTACATTTGAGGGTTACCTCTATGAGTTAAATAGAAGAAAGTGAATTAAATAGATATCAAAAGAAGAGAGGAGACATGAAAGATAAGAGAAGAAAGAGACAAAGAAAGTTAAAGATATAGGAAATGATGAGTATGACTGAACTTATAGAGAACATGTGAGAGAGAGAGACGAGAGAGAGACTGACGGACAGGATAGAAAGAAGATAGAGACGAGAGAGGAGACAGGAGAGACAGAGACTCATGAGACTGAAATAGAGTTGTTTGTTGGTAATTACAAGAAACCAACTATACGGTGTTTTATATTATTTTATAATTTATTTTATTTATATTATGTATAGATTATAGCATCTATTAATAATTAATAATTGTTAATTCTAATCATCTTATAATTATATTTATAATGATTTATAATTTCAATAATTTAATTTATAATTCGTATAATTTATAATTAATATATTTATGAATTTTATTAGTTATAACTTTATATCATATAAAAGTTTATTTTATTATTGTATAATTATAGATTTTATTGATGTATTATTTTATTTTGATTATATTTGTAATTAATCTTTATACAATTTTATGTTTTATTTATTATTTTAATTTTTTAATCTTATAATTATGTGTAATGAATATTTGTTTAAACGTATTGAGAAAAATTGAATTTAGAAAAGGTTTGAATAACACTATCATGAATATTTGAAAAAAAACATCTTCGGCATAAAATAACCAACAAGATAGTTAATAGATAGAATAGATATGATAGATAGAATATGAAGCAGACTGGTAAATTAGATAAGATAGAGATCCATACATACATCATTAGAATTCGATAAGAGATAGTGGGTAGAATTGATAGATATAGAATAGGAGATTTGATACAGATAATACAACAGAAAGGATAGATAGTATATAGATAAAGATAGATATGTAACAGACTGAGATTATGTAGGATAGATAGATAGATTAGATTTGTTGATAGATACATGAGCAGACTTTGGATTTATATCATAATATGATATATGTATCATAATATAATAATATTATTAGATAGTATATATAGTATATCATATTAGAGAAAGAGAGAGAGAGAGAGAGAGAGAAGAGCAGCTAGGAGATTTACAGATGAGATAGATAGAAACTAGATATGAACAGAGTGAGAGATAAGATAGATAGATTATGAACTAGATGATGATAAAGGAGTGAGAGTAGATAGATAGATAAGAGTAGATGATAGATAGATATGACAGTAGTGACTGATAGATAGAATAGAAGATAATATGAACAGAGTGAGATAGAATAATTGATGGATAAGATTGAAGAGATGTGAGATAGATAGAATAAGATAGTTAAGAATAGAATGATACAGAGTTTGAGCATATATAATATATTTTAGTATAATATATATATTATATATATATAATGATATATATATGTATATATATAGTTATGACAGAGTTGAAGATTATAGATATGTGAATGAACTTATGGATATTCGCATAAGATTAGATAATCGAAACATGATGCCTTAACCGATCTACTAGTAGAGTAGGATTAGATAGATATATATATACTGAGACGAGCGTGAGATAGATAGATAGAATATATAGTGAACAGAGCTGGAGATAGAGTAGATAGATAGATAGGATGATGATAACGATAGATAGATGAACCTAGAGTGAGATAGACATGATGGATAGATAGATATGAACAAGTGAGATAGATGCGATAGATGATATATATATCAGTATATATGACTAAGTACTATCATAAATATATTATATGAGTTCTATTAGAGTTATATAATAATAATTATCTCTTAAGCTAATTAAGAAGGATATGCTGAGATAGAATTCACGAAGAGACGAGAAATAAATGAGATTTGATGTAATACAGGATAGAAGATAGATAGCGATATAATACGAACAATAACTGTAGATAGATCAGATAATGAATATACTAGTGATATGATGTAGATAGAAATAGAATAGATAAATAATCATCTGGTAATACCGATAGATGCCATTAGTCAGCCAAAGCACCAACCAACCAACGAAAACAACCATTTCCTACGACGATAACCGTAATGCGAATACGCCTCCGAGTTATCTCTAATTTTTCGGTCATACTGCAGGCATTTTGAGAATAACATAATCTTAAATAACATAATTTTTATAATAGTATAATTTTGGAAATTTTGCAAAGAGAAAATTATAAATTTATAGATACAAAATTGAAATAAAAACATATGAAAATGATATACACTTCATAAATATCAAATTATGTTTAATATAAGATAATTTGTTAATCATCATCAGCATCATGGTATACCGATAGCTCGGATTCCTATTTCTTTTCTCTCTCTCTCTTCTCTCTCTCTCTCTCTCTCTCTCTCTCTCATCTCTCTCACCCTCTTCTGTTTCTCTCCCTGTCTCTGTCTCCTGTCTCTGTCTTCCTGTCTCTCTTTCTCTGTCTCTGTCTGTCTGTCTCTCTCTCTCATTCGCATCTCTATTTTTCTATTACTTGTCTAACTCTTACCATCTTACGTCTCTCTCCCATTCATGTCTCCCTCTCCCTATCATGATTTTGCTTCTCTCTCTATCTCTCTGTCGCTCTGTCTCTGTCTCTGTCTCTCAGTCTGTCTCTGTCTCTGTTGTTCTGTCTCTCTCTGTCTCTTCAGTTCTCTCTGGTCTCTGTCTCTCTGTCTCTCTGTCTCTCTCTGTCTCTCTGTCTATCTCTGTCTCCCAGTCTCTCTGTCTCTATCTGTCTCTGTCTCCAGTCTCTCTGTCTGTCTCTGTTCTCTCTCTCTCTCTCTCTCTGTCTCCGGTCTCTGTCTCTCTCTCAGTCTCTGTCTCTCTCTCAGTCTGTCTCTCTCAGTCTCTCTGTCTCTGTCTCAGTCTCTCTGTCTCTCTCTGTCTCTCTGTCTATCTCTGTCTCCCAGTCTCTCTGTCTCTATCTGTCTCCTGTCTCCCAGTCTCTCTGTCTGTCTCTGTCTCTCTCTCTCTCTCTGTCTCCGGTCTCTGTCTCTCTCTCAGTCTCTGTCTCTCTCTCAGTCTCTCTCTCTCTCCCTCTCCCTCTCCCTCTCTCTCTCTCTCTCTCTCTCTCTCTGTCTCTGTCTCCCAGTCTCTCAGTCTCTGTCTCTCTGTCTCTCTCTGTCTCTGTCTCTGTGACTTCAAGCATAGAGCCGAAGAATGAAAGTTTCTACTAGTCAACCACCACTTGTGTGTCCATGCGTAGGAGTCCATTGGATAACACCGCTTATGCGTTTCATCTTACTTCTAAATGTGGAATAAGGTCACAAGTATGGGACACTTGCTAGGTACACTATATCACCTCAAGCTTTTGCTGAGAGCTGGTAAATCTAATTTTTTACTCATCGACTGTTGGAATAGTTTGTATTTACAAGGTGTGCTCCAATTCCCCACCTGAATTTATAGACTAGCCGAGGTTACGTGGTTTATTCCTTCACCAATCACCAGCCATAATGCATGGCTGATACACTACTTAAACACTGATACTTGCTACAGCTGTACTTGCAATCATTGAGGAGGGACTTACCATACTCAGGACTCCTTACCAGAAGAACCAAAGGATTCTTTATCAGAAGAATACCAAGGGTCCAATTCCACTTAAACCCTTGCCTGTCTCTTAATTTATGTAGCTCATCTTGGAGATTGCCTGTTTCTTAATTTATGTAGCTCATCTTGGAGATTGCCTGTCTCTTAATTTATGTAGCTCATCTTGGAGATTGCCTGTTTCTTAATTTATGTAGCTCATCTTGGTATTTGCCTGTCTCCTAATTTATGGAGCTCATCTTGGAGATAAAGCCTACAGGATGGTCCATAAGATTGTAATATCGACCAACACTTGTGTGTCCAGACGTAGGAGTCCATTGGATCACGTCGCTTATGAGTTCGTCCTTACTTTCCCCAGTATTTACATTGTGTGGTTGTTTCATGGGAGTTGTATGTTATCATGTAAGTAAAGTCAGTGGAGATGCCTATTGGCGGTATCAGCTGGACAGCGAGGGAATCGATCCCCTTTTCACTAGCGCTAGAACAGGGAAATTGTGGTGGAGCGCCACACCTGCCATTAGCTCCCTACTTTATCGTACAGATCCAATCTGTATTGAATGGCCTTTTGTCGCTACCAGTCTATCCTATTTTCACTAGCACTAGAACGGAAATTGTGTTGCATCTGAGGTGGAGTGCCACACCTGTCATCAGCACTCTACTTTACCAAGATCCAATTTGTGCGCTGGATTAGTGGGCGGCCAGAATCGAACCCGGAACCTTGTTGTAGTGTCCACCATCTCGTACTTATCTTACTTAAATTGTGTGTAATATAGGTGGTAAGTGGTCGCACAATTCTGTTTTCTACAAATATAGGCGATATTTTTAAGAGGTAAAGAAAATGAAATTTAAAATTCTTAAAAACATTAAGTTATAAAAATCAGCATTTCGAGAAGACCTGCTCATCTTATGTAGAGGGTTCGTGTGATGGGATATAAGTGGCCATACAGCTATGATTTTGTAAATGTTACATAACTCAAGGGTTGCTTACGAATTATGTGCTGTAGTGTAGTTAATTTTAAATAACCGCATTCGTAAATGGAAAGTTACCATTGAATCATAGCTAGACCGTTACAGAAGTTATTGACAGCACATTTCACTGACCTAGTCATGGTTTCTCTATTGACTAAAGGCAAGACGTGTGAAGGGACCTGAGTCAGAGTAGTCAGAATTTGGCCGTTCGTCGATGGGAGCAAACGCAATGGTCGTATGTTTCTTTCATTCTTTTGTTCTTTCATTCTTTCTTTCTGTCATTGATTATTTCATTCATTTTTACTCTCTTACATTCAATAATTCATTCTTTCTTTCTTTCTGACGTTCATTTATTCTTTCATTCATTCATTCATTCTTTTATCCTTTCTTTAATTCTTTCTTTCTCTCGTTCTTTCTTTCTTTCTTTCTTTCTTTCTGTGCAGTATCTTTTCCTATATTCCTTACCTCACCTTTTTCTCCCTTCCTCTTTTCCATTAACTCTTTCTTTCTTTCTTTCTTTCTTTCATTCCCTTTTTTTAATCATTCATTATTTCTTTCATTTATTCATTCTTTTATTCTGTCACACTTTCTTTAATTCGTCCTTTCATTCTATCTTTCTTTCTGTCATTTGATAGATAGATAGATAGATAGATAGATATTAACAAAGATAGATAGATAGATAGATAGATATTAACAAAGATAGATATATAGATAGATAGATATGAACAGACAGGATATATATATATATATATATATATATATATATATATATATATATATATATAATATATACAGATAGATAGATAGATAGATATGAACAGACAGGATAGATAGATAGATAGATAGATAGATAGATAGATAGATAGATAGATAGATAGATGGATAGATAGATAGATATGAACAGACTGATAGATGGATAGATAGATATGAACAGACTGATAGATAGATAGATAGATAGATAGATAGATATGACAGACTGATAGATAGATAGATAGATAGATATGAAACAGACTGATAGATAGATAGATAGATAGATAGATAGATAGATAGATATGAACAAAGATAGATAGACAGATAGATATGAACAGAGGATAGATAGCTAGATAGATGCGAACAGACTGAGATATAGCTAGATAGATATGAACAGACTGATAGATAGATAGATAGATAGATAGATAGATATGAACAGACAGAGATAGATAGATAGATAGATAGATAGATAGATAGATAGATAGATATGAACAGAGATAGATAGATAGATAGATAGATAGATATGAACAGAACAGAGATAGATAGATAGATAGATAGATAGATATGAACAGAGATAGTAGATAGATAGATAGATAGATAGATATGAACAGACAGAGATAGATAGATAGATAAGATAGATAGATAGATAGAACAGACAGAGATAGATAGATAGATAGATAGATAGATATGAACAGAATGATAGATAGATAGATAGATAGATAGATAGATAAATATATAGACAGACAGATATGAACAGAATGATAGATAGATAGATAGATAGATAGATATGAACAGACAGGTTAGATAGCTAGATAGATACGAACAGACTGAGATAGCTAGCTAGATAGATAGATATGAACAGACTGATAGATAGATAGATAGATAGATAGATAGAAAAATATGAACAGACTGATAGATAGATAGATAGATAGATATATAGATATGAACAGACTGAGATAGCTCTTCCTTCCTACTTTATATTATTTTTTCTTTCTTTCTTTTTTTTTCTACTTTATATTATTTGCTGTTTGTTTTCTTCCCTCCCCCTCCCTCCCTTCCTTCCTCCCTTTCTTCCTCCCTTCCTTCCTCCCTTCCTTCCTCTTTTCCGTTACTCTTCCTTCCTACCTTATGTTAAATATTATTATATTCATTTAATTCTTTTCATATTTGCTCGTTTCTTTGTTTCTTTGTTTCTTTCTTTGTTCCTTTCTTTCGGTTATATTCTATTCATTGATATATTCCACCCTTCCTTTCTTCCTTCCTCACATTACTTCCTCCCTTCCTTCCTCTTTTCCTTTAACCCTTTCTTCCTAACCAGTTGTTCCATTAGTCTTTTTATTTATTTATTATTATTATTCTTAATTTTGCACTCTTTTCAGTTTGTCATTATCTTGGGTGGTCACCAACCGTATAATTACATACATGCATCATCTTAATAACAGGATGTTTAGCCTGACAGAATAAAACAAAGGGGAATAATCCAAAAAAAAAGCAAAAAGCAAAAATACGCACACACGCTCTCACACTCCGCATTCCATAATTCATTTTTAAAAAAATAACGCCAAGCCAACTCACATTACAAATTACTACGCGTATCAAACATTTAATATCCATTTCTACGTTGAATGTACGGACCAAACAACAAGAAAAGAAAACAAACAAAAACAGAAAGAAAAAAATGCAAACATTGGCGTAACACTACGCCAGGTATCTGAGTGCACACATTTAGCAGGTCATAAACGGAAGACGAACTAAATTAATGTTCCACGGCATGCGTTTCTGTTTCAGGCATATCGCGAGCATTAAAATCCCAGGTAAAAATCTGATCCGCCCTGACTGCTGGGGCGTTAGAATACACCGACCGCACCTCTGCAGAGGGGTAAGACTCCCCAATGGGGCCAACTGTTGGCCGTGGGTGGCGACCCGTGATGCTTAAGGATAGAGCTCAGGTGGATGAGCAGTTCATGATATGCAATACTCCACTTTGGCCCTATCTTGGGCTAGACGGGCGGTCAGAGAGGCCCCCTCCGATCAATCGGCTGGTCACGTCAAGCCCTAGCACCTATATGATTTTCCCAACCCTATTGCCCTTATGGCAAGCCTCAAACCCTTTTTATCATATGGATGCTAGAAGGCGGTGGATGCGGGTCTACATGTCCTGGGAATGACGTTAAACTCTATCTGATGGTGAGGTTCCAGTTTTGGAGGTTTTGGGAATGTGGAGCACCCCTTCATCACCATTGCTCCCTGGTCCACTCTGACCCGGAGTGGTAGTATCTGTTAGGGTCCCATCTATGGGTTTAAATAGAAAAATGTATTTATAAAAAGATTGTATTATCCATTAAGAATTGATTTATTTCAAAACTTTATCGGCATTAAATGACCCACTGAGGTTGATATGCCGTAAAACAAACAAAAAACAAACAAAAATCTGATATTGTGTAATATATTGTCTGATCAGTGCACCCAAGGACCAGGCTGAATAGGAAGTGCATGGGGGTCAGGTGCAGCCTGGAAACGAAAATAGGATGTGGCCCTGACCTGACCTTTCGCACCTGGAAATACAGGTGGATATTTGACATGATTTCGGTGTAGAAATCTGTAGGCATAGCCCATAGCCAATGAAAACAGCCTGCGTGGGCGAAAAGGCGTGTCTATAGAAAAAACTGCGTAGGTGTCACGAACAAAGAGGCGTGACACCGGGGGTCAGACTACAATAAAAGAAGCCCGTAGAGATCGATTAGAGAGACGACGATCAGGTTCGAGATCACTTGAAAAGAACTCCTGAAGGCTCCAGTTTGCGTAACCCTGCCAACGACTCTCAACTGTACACAACTGAGGGAATAAACATCTCATCTTACATTTTCCTAAATACAAGTGTTTGTGTTCTTTGACGGATCCAGTGTGTAACAATTGTTCTAAATAAATTATGGACTCTACAATTTCTATTAATAATAGAGATTCGGTCTATTTGTCTGTAACCGAAACTACGTCACAGCCTACGTCACAGTATTTCTTTATTTTAATTCTCCAAAAATTAATTAAGATTCAAACTTT
>JALAJA010000056.1:299452-316952 GCA_023376005.1 Doryteuthis pealeii
TATTATATTATAATTATACATAATAAAATAAAATAAATTATAAAATTAAAATTATTATAAAAACTCGTATTAGATTGGTTCTTTAACCCAACAACAACTCTATATCTGTCTCTGTCTCTGTCTCTCTGTCTCTCTCCGTCTCTATCTCTGTCTATCTATCCGTCAGTCTCTCTCTCTTTCCGTCTCTATGTCAATCTCTTTTCTTACTTTTTTTTTCTTCTTTCTTTCCCCTCTTTTTATCATTTTTTAATTCACTTTCTTCTATTAACTCATAGAGGTAACCTCAAATGTACCCCCACACTATGTCAGAGTGGACCTGGGAGTAATAGTGATTAGCCCGAACTCCAAATTCCCCAGAGCTCCAGAACTTCAACCATCAGATAGTATTATACCAGGACATAAAACCCTCATCCACCGCCGCCTTCTAGCATATATATGGGATGTTATATTCTCCTCGCCGGAAGACGGAGCTTCCGCAGAGGGACAAAGAGAAAAACATAAAATATATATAATTAAAAAGAAAGAGAAAGCGGAAGAGAGGGTTTCCGGTCAAGGAAGCAGGGAGAAGATAAAGAAATATATAACAAATGTCCATTATCAGATCAAAAGATAAAGATGCGTAGGCATATCTATCAATATAAAGGCGAGAAGATTCGAGCCGACACACAGAGACGCCAGCCAGTAGCCAAAAGGACACTTCCCAACCGTCAGCAAAAAACCCTCGGGCACTCATTGTGAACACTGCGCTCTTCGCCAGTCACCGCCATTTTCATTGTGAAGCACTGCGCCTTCACCACCCACACACCGAAGAAAATAAAGAAGGGTCCTATCTTTGTACATACGTATCTGTTGTTTATTGAAGTCCAGTAGTCGGTAGTAGCTGACTAATACATACTTCACTACGTGACCATATATACCCGCAACGTATACAGATACACGATTTAGAGTAGCGAAGACGGCCGCGAGATAGAGAGACTGAGAGAGAGAGAGAGGAGCGAGAGAGAGAGGAGAGAAGAGAGAGAGAGAGAGAGAGAGAAGTGAAAAGAGAAAGATAGAAAAAAGGGAGAAAGAGAGAAAAGAGAAAAAAAAAAGATAGCGAGAACGAACAGAACGAGCGAGAAAGAGAGAGAGAGAGAGAGAGAGAGAGAGAGAGAGAGAGAGAGAGAGAGGAGAGAAAAGAGAAAGATACTTAGAGAGAGGGAGATGCAACGTTACATGCAATACCAATTATATTGAAAGAGAGAGAGAGACAGACAGACACAGAGAGACTGAGAGAGAGAGAGAGAAGTGAAAAGAGAAAGATAGAAAAAGGGAGAGAGAGAGAGAGAAAAGAGAAAAGAGAAAGATAGTGAGTACGAAGAGAAAGGTGAGAAAGAGAGAGAGAGAGAGAGAGAGAGGGGGTAGGAGAAAAGAGAAAGATACTTAGAGAGAGAGAGAGAGAGAGATGCAACGTTATATGAAATACCATATATTGAAAGAGAGAGAGACAGAGAGAAGATAGAGAGAGACTGAGAGAGAGAGAGAGAGAGAGAGAGAGAGAGAAGTGAAAAGAGAAAGATAGAAAAAGGAGAGAGGAGAGAAAAGGAAAAAGGAAAAGATAGCGAGAACGAACAGAACGAGCGAGAGAGAGAGAGAGAGAGAGAGAGAGGGGGGGTAGGAGAAAAGAGAAAGATATAGGGAGAGAGAGATGCAACGTTACATGCAATACCAATATATTGAAGAGAGAGAGAGAGACAGATACAGAGACAGAGCGAGAGAGAGAGAGAGAAGTGAAAAGAGAAAGATGGAAAAAGAGAGAGAGAGAAAGAGAGAGAGAGAGAAAAGAGAAAAGAGAAAAAAGAAAAAAGAAAGATAGCGTGAACGAAAAGAAAGAGCGAGAAAGAGTGAGCGAGAGAGAGAGAGAGAGAGAGAGAGAGAGAGAGAGAGAGAGAGAGAGAGTGAGGAGAAACGAGAAAGATACTTAGAGAGAGGGTGATGCGCCGTTACATGCAATACCAATATATTGAGAGAGAGAGAGAGAGAGAGAGAGAGAGAGAGAGAGAGAGAGAGAGAGAGGGGTGAAAAGAGAAAGATAGAAAGAAAAAGAGAGAGAGAGAGAGAGAAAAGAGAAACGAGAAAGATAGCGAAAACGAAGAGAAGAGCAAGAAAGAGAGAGAAGAGAGAGATGAGTGAGAGAGAGAGAGTGAGTGAGTGAGGAGGAAAGAGAAATTATAAGAGAGAGAAAGAGAGAGAGAGAGAGAGAGAGAGAGAGAGAGAGAGAGAGATGCAAACGTACATGCAATACCAATATATTGAAAGAGAGACTGAGAGAGAGAGAGAGAAAAGTGAAAAGAGAAAGATAGAAAAATGGAGAGAGAGAAAAGAGAAAAGAGAAAAGAGAGAAATATATATATAAGAGAGGGAGAGGCAACGTTACATGCAATACCAATATATTGAAAGAGAGAAAGAGAGACTGAGAGAGAGAGAGAGAGAGAGAGAGAAGTGAAAAGAGAAAGATATATATATATATATATATATAGAGAGAGAGGCAACGTTACATACAATATTGCAAGAGGTATTATTTAATATGTAACATGCGTTATAATACAATCATTATAGCTATGACCATTACAGAATTCCGACCATTTTCCCAGAGTCATCAAATGCTCCGATGGTTCTTATTCTCATTTCTTTCTCTCTCCTTTTTTTAAAGAACTATTAAAACTTCGTCTTTCTTTTTCATTTGGTCGACTCTCTTTTTTCGCCATTAATTCCGGATTAAAATCAACGAAACTATTTAGATCGAAACTAACGTCTCTAAACAGACAAGCCAATTGTATTCGAAGTTTTAAATTAAGTTTGCAATTGAAAATAAATAAAAATAAACACAGGCAGTACTATAAATGTATTTAGACAAATAAACAAACGGTAATTGCGAGGGAAATACATTTTGTAATTTCGTTCCCACTGGAACCGAAATCAACCCTAATATAAACAAACAAAGGAAGATAAAGAATATGAAAAGAAAACAGAATTACAGAAATAATTACATAAGAAAACTAGTAGAGATATCCGGTACACAGGTCCATGACAGGACTAAAAGAAATTTAGGAACATCAGGACGTGAGAGAGAAAGGGGAAAGAGAGAAGTTAAAGAGGGGGTAAGAAGAAAATAATTTACGAAATTCATTATAAAATTTAAAAAATCGCTCAGAGTTAATTTATATTTTACATGCGTACAATATTCATTTATTTTACATTTAATTTATTATATTTAAAAATGTAGTCTTAAACTTGTGAGTATTTTGAAACATAATTATATTTTTTCTAAAATAACATATAATAAACAAAGAAAGATAAGGAAAAAGAAAGAAAAAATAGAATAAGAGAAATAATTACATAAGAAAACTAGTAGAGATATCCGGTCCACATGTCCATGACAGGACAAAAAGAAATTTAGGAATAGCAGGACGTGAGAGAGAAAGGGGAAAGAGAGAAGTAAAAGAAGGGGTAAAAAGAAAATAATTTACGAAATTCATTATAAAATTTTAAAAATCGCTCAGAGTTAATTTATATTTTACATGCATACACTATTCATTTATTTTACATTTAATTCATTATATTTACAAATGTAGTCTTAAATTTGTGATTATTTTGAAAAAAATAGTTATATTTTTCTATAATAACATATAATAAACAAAGAAAGATACAGAAAAAGAAAGAAAAAATAGAATTACAGAAATAATTACATAAGAAAACTAGTAGAGATATCCGGTACACAGGTCCATGACAGGACTAAAAGAAATTTAGGAACATCAGGACGTGAGAGAGAAAGGGGAAAGAGAGAAGTAAAAGAAGGGGTAAGAAGAAAATAATTTACGAAATTCATTATAAAATTTTAAAAATCGCTCAGAGTTCATTTATATTTTACATGCTTACAATATTCATTTATTCTACATTTAATTTATTATATTTAAAAATGTAGTCTTAAACTTGTGAGTATTTTGAAACGTATTTTTCTAAAATAACATGTAATAAACAAAGAAAGATAAAGAAAAAGAAAGAAAAAATAGAATAACAGAAATAATCACATAAGAAAACTAGTAGAGATATCCGGTCCACAGGTCCATGAAACGACTAAAAAAATTAGGAACACCAGAACGTTAGAGAGAAAGGGGAAAGAGAGAAGTTAAAGAGGGGGTTAGAAGAAAATAATTTAGGAAATTCATAATGAAACATTTTAAATCGCTCGGTGTTCATTAATATTTTACATATGTACAATATTCGTTTCTTTTATATTTAATTTATTGTATTTAAAAATGTAGTCTTAAACTTCTGAGTATTTTGAAACATAATTATATTTTTCTAAAATAACATATAATAAACAAAGAAAGATAAAGAAAAGAAAGAAAAAGTAGAATAAGAGAAATAATTACATAAGAAAACTAGTAGAGATATCCGTATTACTTACTTCGTGTGGGCTCTGTGAGCTGAAATAGAATTTAACGAAAAGAAGGAAAGGAACAGAGATGACTTTAAAGTAAGACCTTTATTTTCAGGTTCACACTATTTCGTTGAGGGGGATATATTTCCCGAACAATTCCATAGGTGTTACCTCTCCAAAATCTCGAAGAGACAGGGATGACTCTAAAGTAAGACCTTCATTATCGGGTTCACACTATTTCGTTGAGGGGGGGGGTATATTTCCTGAACAATTCCATAAGTGTTACCTCTCCAAAGTCTCAAAGTCCAAGCGTCTTCGAGACCTTTTCAACGCCAAGAACTTGGGGTTTTTTCTGCGAATGCCCAGAGTGCTCTTCCTGTCTTAAGCCCTCTGGGAGATTGTTATTTTTTGTGTTTTTTTTTTCATTTATTTTTTTTATTTATTTAAGTTTGTTTTACTTTTATTTTATTTATTTTTACTTTTATTAATTCCCACAGATATACTTGAAATATACAGAGATATTGCTGTGAATTTTCGTGCATTGAGACGCTTTCAACGCTTCCAACGATTGCAATTTCCTGCAAGTGGTTTATCTAATGTGTTGATTTTATGGCTAGACTGAACATTTCGGATTAGTTCCTAATAGCCTGCTTCGAATCAAATTGATAATGCGAACACGGTAAGCAAAACGAGCTGTGTCCTAAAACTTCGGGCTTATATGAATAAAATATCATCGTCGAAATAATTTAAATAGAAACAAATCAATAATCTTGTGATAAATTATTTACCTAGAGTCAAATCATGCGTAGAGATTGCGTCAATGTTACACGGTTATATGCCTATCAGGTTATTAACACAACAGCGATTTGCACTGGGCCGTCATATTTCAAGATAATTACTCACATGTATGTGTGTTTTTTTACAGTGTGTCAACCTCGATGGGTTATTTGATGCCGTCAAAGTTTTAGAATAAATTCATTCTTAACGGATGCTCAATTTTTGGTTGTCTCCTAATGGTTTTTTTTCCTGTTTAGTTTTAGGATTGAGTTATGTTTGAAAAAATAATTTCAATTGGTTCTAATTAGTCATAATTTGTAATTAAGCCAAATACTGTCCCATGTCTTACTTCGCATTCTGTCTGTCACTTTCCCCTCTCTATGTATATTGTAATTACCTTCTCGTTATATATTTTTGGTTGTCTCCTAATCTTTTTTTCCTGTTTAGTTTTAGGATTGAGTTATGTCTGAAAAAATAATTTCAATTGGTTCTAATTAGTCATAATTTGTAATTAAGTCAAATACTGTCCCATGTCTTATTTTGCATTCTGCCTGTCACTTTCCCCTCTCTATGAGAGAGAGAGAGAGAGAGCGGGGAGGAAGAGAGAGAGAGAGAGAGAGAGAGAGAGAGAGAGAGAGAGAGAGAGAGAGAGAGAGTACGAAATGTATTTGTATGTTAAGTTTCATAAGCAGCTAGCCCGGCCAACATCTTGGCTCTTAATAGATTAGGTCAAACGTTCCCTTTCTTAGAAATCTTAAATGATTTTAATTTTTTTTAAATCCTCTGACCAGTATTAAAAAAAAGTTAACCAACATTTTCAAAGTTGCAAACAATCAGGCATGATTAGACCCGTTAGAGGCTTGCTAAAAATACGAAATTCAATGTTATTTTATTAATTTTCAATATTGCTACACACGTTCTTTTTTTAATTTTTTAATTTTTTAAAATGTTGTTATAGTACGCATGGTTGTAAAACAAATTTTAAAAGCTCAATTTCTGAAATTTTCCCAAATGTTTCGACCGTACCAACTATCTGGTAAGGTGTGCGAACTCTCTTTTCGCTAATACCAAAAATCTACCCAGAGCTCAATGGGTGACCCAACAGGTCAGGTTTTGTCTATATATATATTAGAAAAACAGTGTTACAGAAAAGATTAATTTTATTTTATTTTGATGTCAATGCTTACGTCAAGCCTTAGCACCTATATGATTGCCCCAACCCTATTGCCCTTATGGCAAGCCCCAATCCCTTTTTCTCATATGGGTACTAGAAGGCAGTGGCTGCGGGTCTACATGTCCTGGCAATGACGTTAAACTCTATCTGATGGTGTGGAGCGTCCCTTTATCTCCATTGTTCCCTGGTCCACTCTGACCCGGAGTGGTAGTACCTGTTAGGGTCCCATCTATGGGTTAAATAGAAAAACATGAGTTAATAAACAAAATTGTATTATCCATTAAGAATTGATTGATTTCAAAACTTTATCGGCATTAAATGACCCACTGAGGTTGATATGCCGTAAAACAAAACAAACAAACAAAACATGTCGGTGCTTAAAGGATTCGGTTTAAGTTAAACATTCCCCTGGACACTATGATAAAAAAGAAAAAAATATATACATATAGTCAGTCACAAGCACCGTGTTTAACTTATCACTAGATATAGCAGGCTACCTCCGGTCGGAATAGAAACCCGACTGACTTTTTATCAGTCCGGCGTCTTAACAAATTGGTCATCAGCCACATACAGGGAGGGTGTAGATTTTAACTGATAAATACGTACATAGATATATATGTTAAAGTATTTAGAGATATATATGCGCGTGTTTGATTGGTATCAGGGTGCGAGTAGATAACATACCGGAAAGGTTAAAGAGCTAAAAATAAACAATATAATATATATATATATATATATATATATATATGTGTGTGGTGTGTGTGTGTGTGTGTGTGTGAGAGTAAGTAAACAAACAATGCGTTTACTTGATATGGCTTTTAGCCGACAATTTCTGGAGGATATATGCTGAATTGAAGCCATACCTAATTTTGAAAATTAATTAGTTAATAATTAATGAATTTAGGCGGGCATATATGTTCAAATGTAAGGCTAAACAAATAGAGAAAACGTCAATCTCTGAATGTATATTTCGACCTATTAGGTCTCATCAGCAAGGTTATAGACATGGAAGACTGCTCCGTGTGTGATTCGAAACCTCGACTGCCAAACAAGTGGAATATAAATAAGTTCAAAACAAACGAAGAATTTGGGATTGGTCAGCTAGTGTAAAGGTTAGAGTACTCGTCTGTTAGCTTGGCAGTCGAGGTTTCGAATCACACACGGAGCAGTCTCCCATATCTATAACCTTGCTGATGAGACCTAATAGGTCGAAATGTACATTCGGGGATTGACATTTTCTCGATTTGTTTAGCCTTACATTTGAACATATATGCCCGCCTAAATTCATTAATCATTAACTAATTAATTTTCAAAATTAGGTATGACTTCAATTAAGCACATATCCTCCAAATATATATATATATATATAAGTGTTTAATTGGAGTCGTACCTAATTTTGAAAATTAATTAATTAATAATGAATTAGGCGGGAATACCTATTAAATGTATGGCTAAACAAATCGAGAAAAATCAATCTCTGTATGTACATTTCGGCCTATTAGGCCTCATCAGCAGAGCTATAGATCGGAAGACCGCCCTGTGCGTGATTTGAAACCGGACTGCCAAGCTGACAGGCCGATCCCATAACCCCAACACCAAACGAACTTCTTAGATTTTACGATTTGTTTAGAGTAGGTTAACATTCCTCTTCTAGTGACTTTTATGACACGACGATATGATAAGTTGTAAACAAGGTTTGTTTAGAATGGCTTTTTGCCGATAATTTTTTGGAGAATAAGTGTTTAATTGGAGTCGTACCTAATTTTGAAAATTAATTAATTAATAATGAATTAGGCGGGAATACCTATTAAATGTATGGCTAAACAAATCGAGAAAAATCAATCTCTGTATGTACATTTCGGCCTATTAGGCCTCATCAGCAGAGCTATAGATATATATATATATATATATATGTAAACAACTTTTAGCTATTTTTAGCCGACAGTGTATTTGGGGAATATGTGCTTTTTTTTTTCTTTTTTTTTTCAATTTTTGTCAGACCTAATTTTTTGAAAGTTAATTAATTTATGGTTAATTAGGCGGGATTTAACTACTTAAATGTAAGGCTAAACAAATCGAGAAAAATCAATCTCTGAATATATATTTCGACCTATTAGGTCTCTTCAGTAGAGCTATAGATACGAGGACCGCCCAGCGTGTGACTCAAACCCTTTGTGCCGAAACGGCACGCCGGCTTCTTACCATCACGCCAAACAGGAATCGCAATTTCTCTCGCTTTGTTTAGGTATTAGTAGCATTCTATGTTCCACTTTGGAGACTTTATCGCACGACGCAAATGTAAACAACTTTTAGCTATTTTCAGCCGACAGTGTATTTGGGAGAATATGTGCTATTTTTAAATTTTTTATTTCATTTATATATATATATATATATATATATATATATAATATATATATATACATGCACTTATAACGAATCTTACTACCAATCCTCTAACATCCACAAAAAAGATACAGACAGATATTCCAAGCCTGAAACATAAGCAATACAATAAAGACAGCAAGATGATACTTAGCATATATATATATATATATTTTAAATAAATAACAAAAGACTATAGATCTTGCATTATAGACTATTTCAGGGAGCTATATATATATATATATATATATATATATATATAATATATATTTGTATATGTATAAGTATTAACTTCCCGGTGGGTATATATATATATATATATATATATATATATATATATATATATATTAAAAGATAAACCTAATGACTCAGATAAACCTACTAAAACTTTCGCTAAGTGCTCTTCAGGGCTAAGATCCGACTCGGATTTTAGCCCTGAAGAGCACTTAGCGAAACTTTTAGTAAGTTTATCTGACTCATTAGGTTTATCTTTATAATTTGCTCTACTTAGGTATTGAGCACTCTTTACTTATTAGCTTTAGTTTCCTGGCGGTTTCGTATGAATATATATATCTTTTATATATATATATATATATATATATATATATATATAATATATATATTATATTACTTTTCTTTTGGCCAAATATTGTACTAATAGATTATTTTTGGTTGGTACGATTATCTTGGTCTTTTCTTTTTTTCAAAAAATGTTTTTCTCACCGGGTAATGTTTGGTAGCATATTTTTACAATCAAACTATTTGCTGGGTTTTTTCTCACCACGAGAATTTACCAACAAGTTTGGTATATTAAATTACATATATATATATATATATATATATATATATATATATATATATATATAACCCCATAACCAATCCTTATACCATTCACCATTTGTACAAGACTTATTACATCTTCAAACCCAGTATATTAGACCCACCTACTCTCAACATCTAACACCTGTAGCATCATTATCAGAAACTTACTGCTACACACCCCATCTGAGAGAAAAAGAAAAAAAGAAAAAACTCCTACTAGCAACCTCTGCTAACACCAATAACTGAACACCCCTCTCCTTATTCACGACCTCCCAATCGATGTTCCCCATCGAAGCAAGAACACAATCACACATCCTGAAGAAGGTCTAAGAGACCGAAACGTTACAACGTCGACATCACTACTTACAATGAACATCCGTTTTATACAACATCCCATGTTTGTCTACCTTTCTCCATATATATATATATATATATATATATATATATATATGTGTGTGTGTGTGTGTGTGTGTATGTGTGTGTGTGTGTGTGTGTGTGTGAAGGAAAGGAAGTGAATCCGACGGTATGTAGTATATTAAGAAAATTGAAAAACACAGGTTTAAATAAGTTGAGTGGTAAGTTTATTGGCCGACACTACCCCCTTACATAATAAACGCACACAGCAACTCAAAAGTTAAAAGAATATTTTCTCGCCACTTGAAACAAACATTTTTTCTTAATGAAAATCATGCTCGCACACACACGCACACACACACACACACACACACAACCTTGAGGTTTGTTTCGATGTCGTTTATCGTAAAAGATTTATACACACACGCGCAACCACACACACAAAACACCTAAAAATACCGAATGCCTTTTTTCGATACACACACTCACACACTCTCATACTCACACCGTAAAAGAGAATATTTGACGTCATATTTCAAACCGTCCACTTTTTTCAGCGTCTTTTCTTCAGACTTCAAATTTTAAACAGACTGATAAACAAGGACTATCACTTGCTTTTCTCGTTATTCTGTGATAAATTGTTTTTATCACCTTCCATCTACCAACAGATGCCCTGAAGATGATCTAATTAATAGATCGAAACACTGCAGCGTCGGCCAATAAACACTTACCACTCAACTTATTTAAGCCTGTGTTTTTTTCAATTTTTCTTAATACATACATATATATATATATATATATATATATATGTGTGTGTGTGTGTGTGTGTTTATATATATAATATATATATATATATATATATATATATATATATATATATTGGTGTATTTTGGATTTTAGTGTTTAGCAAAATAGTCAGGACTAATGCAAATACTATTCAGGAGATAATCCTAAGAGGATTATTGTTAGTTTTTGGCTTACTATAAGACGCATTTACCGCATAAAGATTATGCCTTAATATTTAGTGAGTTTCGCATGGTACCATACAATTCAAATAGATGTTTCAAATCAGTATATTGCGCCAACAACCTGGGTGGAGCAGGGGTCTGTCCGTCTCAAAAATTACGATGCAGACACCAGCTTCTGACTCCATTAATTTTGACATTCAAATGCATATATACACACATATATATATATATATATATATATATATATACTAGCAAATATATGCACCCTCCGGGTGCAAGTATTTAAGTTTTAATATGATAAAATATCATATTAAATTAGAAAGGCTAATGAAACTGAATAAGAATGCAGATAAAAAGATTTGGAACAGAGGGGGTATGATTGAAAAATAGAACAACTTTGAAACTAACTCTTCCATTATTTTCCGTTACTCTCGTCTTTCAGTGGTAAATTTTCCTAATTTAACTATTTAGTTAAAACAGGAAGTAAAGAATAAAATTACTGTTATAGTTTTAAAATTACAGTTATAGTTTTTAATGGATTTCTTTTAAGATTTATCCCCGAGATTTTTGCTCATATTCAATAAGATAAAACCAAACAATTAGAAATCAATAATACTAAGCACATATTTATTAAGATCAAATTTCTAATATCAATATGCAAATTAGCCTTCCCGTTCACACTGTAAACCACTATTTTGTTGTATATATAAATACAATTGTATGTTATTAGTATGTAGATAGGGTCAACAATTAATAATGTAAAACAATTTTATTAATAATTGAGGTTTAAATAAAAAATAAAATCATGGAGAATGTGATGTAAATAACAAAGGGAATTGTGACTTGTATAGTAATATAGTTTCGGTTACAGACAGACAAACCCACAATCTCCATTATAATAAGATATATATATATATATATATATATATATATATATATATAAACCCGCCATACGGGGTGGGGTTCCAGTGGCTTCGGCCCTGGATCTTTACAAGTTAATAGCGTCGATTCCAGGGGGCTTTTCCCCCAGGCAATACCTGCTCCTTTGACTTAAAGGGGCAGGGCTGGGTTTATTACCCAGCGCCTGAGGCGTCACCCTTGAGGGAGAATGCCGAGGGATCGACCCAATTTTTGTTCTTTTTGTCCCACCCATGAGCTTCGGCTTAAGGGTGGGCTCACGTTAAAACGAGGCCTTGTGCTCAGCTAATAAAAGTGGGGTATGAGGCAAATACACACACACACACACATATATATATATATATATATATATATATATATATATATAATATATATATATATATATTATACTAAAGCTGAGTTAATCAACTTTCGCTTCCTAAAGGCTTTTTTACTGTTTAGTTTAATGACACGAAAATTATACTAAATTATTCCTTACATTTAGGATTGAATTTTGCTTGAAAAAAACTTTCTATTTTAATTGGTTTTAATTAGTCGTAATTTGAAATTGCGTCAAAAACCGATCAATCTCTTACTTTACTCGGTGTCTATCACTTTCTTTCCCTCTATGTATCTCTTGACTACCTCCTCATTATATAATGTTAATGCTCTGGAGAGTAGACAGACAGACAGACAGACAGACAGACAGACATATATATATATATATATATATATATATATATATATATATGGGAGTAAATATGGAAAATAAATCCGACAATATTAAGAAATTTTAAAAAGCAAATATTCCGAAAATAGGATGAATTTATTTATTGATGTTTAAACATTTCGGTTTCTTAAAACCTTCATCAGGATGTACCTTGGGGTGAAGAAAATATTGAATGCATTTCTTCGAGTTGCGTCACGCGTCATGACATCTTCGCGTACGTGGATCGAAACTTATCTTTCAAAAATTATAACACTGAACAAATACAGATACACAACAAAAAAGATGTTATAAACATTTTCATCTCCTGTCATCTATAAAAACATCCATCAATTTCTTCACCCCAAGATACATCCTGATGAAGGTTTAATGAAACCGAAATGTTGAAACATCGATAAATAAATTCATCCTATTTTCGGAAAAACATTTTTTCAAATTTCTTAATATATATATATATATATATATAATATATATATATATATATATATATAAAGAGAGAGAGAGAGAGAGAGAGAGAGAGAGAGAGAGAGAGAGAGACGGGAGAATTTGAAAAGGTATTTTCTATGTTAAATTTCACTACCTGCAACCCGTAGCTTAAATGAGGTGAAAAGCTTACAAAATGATTTTAAGGTTTCGTCCGGCCGTATTTTTTTTCCCAAATTTTATTCGCTTTGCTAACTACCTTTTCCCTGATCTCAGTTGTCCACACAGAGCTGAATGGGTGACCCAGTGGGTCACGTTTTGTCTAGTAATCTATATATATATCTATCTATATATATATATATATATATATATATATATATATATATGTGTGTGTGTGTGTGTGTGTGTGTGTGTGTAGTATAATAAAAAAAATTGAAAAACACAGGTTTAAATGAGTTAAGTGGTGAGTTTATTGGCCGACGCTGCAGTGTTTCGATCTATTAATTAGATCATCTTCAGGGCTTTTGTTGGTATGTGGAAGGTGATAATTTTTTTTTTTATCTCAGAATAAGGAGAAAGGCGAGTAATAGTCCTTGTTTATCGGTCTATTTAAAATTTGAAGTCTGAGAAAAAAGAACGTTGAAAAATAAACGGTTTGAAATATGACGTCAAATATTCTTTTTTGCGGTGTGAGTATTAGAATGTGTAAGTTTTTGTATCGAAAAAAGCATTGTGTATTTCATATGAATGTGTTTATGAATGTGTGGTTGCGCGTGTGTGTATAAATCTTTTGCGATAAACGGAATCGAAACAAACCTCAAGGTTGGTATGTGTGTGTGTGTGTGTGTGTGTGTGTGTGTGTGTGTGTGCATGATTTTCATTGATAAAAGAGGCCAGAGAATATTATTTTAACATTTGAGTTGCTGTGAAAATAATTATTGGTTAATAAAAATGTATGTTTTTGATTACCATTTTTTATTTGTAGTTATATTATAATTATGATAATTTATTGTGTGTTGAGAGATCAAATGGGAAATGTCGTGTTATTAGATAAGTGAGTGTTTTGAGAAAAATTGTTGGTGGTCATTCAGAAATCAATTTTTTATTATACTACATACCGTCGGATTCACTTTCTTTTATTCACATATCTATCTATCTATATTATCTATCTATCTCTATCTCTATCTCTCTCTCTCTCTCTCTCTCTCTCTATATATATATATATATATATATATATATATATATATATATATATATATATATATGTGTGTGTGTGTGTGTGTGTGGTGTGTGTGTTTGTGTGTGTTTGTGTGAAGAAAAGGAAGTGAATGCGAAGGTATGTAGTATATTAAGAAAATTGAAAAAACACAGGTTTAAATAAGTTGAGTGGTAAGTTTATTGGCCGACGCTACCCCGTTACATAATAAACGCACACAGCAGCTCAAAAGTTAAAAGAATATTTTCTCGACACTTGAAACAAACCTTTTTTCTTAATGAACATACATTCACGGACACACACACACACACACAACCTTGAGGTTTGTTTCGATGTCGTTTATCGCAAAAGATTTATACACACACGCGCAACCACACACACAAAACACCTTAAAATGCACAATGCCTTTTTTTTTTATACACGCACTCACACACTCTCATATTCACACCGTAAAAGAGAATATTTGACGTCATATTTCAAACCGTCCACATTTTTCAGCATCCTTTCTTCAGACTTCAAATTTTAAACAGACTGATAAACAAGGACTGTCACTTGCTTTTCTCGTTATTCTGTGATAGAATTTTTTTATCACCTTCCATATACCTACAAATGCCCTGAAGATGATCTAATTAATAGATCGAAACACTGCAGCGTCGGCCAATAAACTCTTACCACTCAACTTATTTAAAACTGTGTTTTTTTCAATTTTTCTTAATATACATACATATATCTATCTCTATATCTCTCTCTCTCTCTCTCTCTCTATAATATATAATATATATATATATATATATATATATATATATATATTATATATATATATATGTGTGTGTGTGTGTGTGAGAGAGAGAGAGAGAGAGAGAGAATTTATTTGTTCATCAATTTTGTTCTTGTGGACATTTTTTTGTGATATCAGGAAGCATGGGAATTGTATAAATGAACAAAAAACAGAACAAAACACAGTTCCAATACTTCCAATAATATATATATATATATATATATATAATAATATATATATTATATAATATATATATATACTAGCAAATATATGCACCCTCCGGGTGCAAGTATTTAAGTTTTAATGTAATAAAATATTGTATTAAATTGGAAAGGCTAATGAAACTAAATAAGAATACAGATAAAAAGATTTGAAACAGAGGGAGTATAATAAAAGATTTGAAACAGAGGGAGTATAATAAAAAATGGAACAACTGAAACTTACTCTTCCATCACTCTCGTCTTTCATTGTTATTTTTTCTAATTTAAGTATTTAGTTATAAGAGGAAGTAAAGAATAAAATGACAGTTATTTTATATTGTTAATGGATTTCATTTAAGATTCATTGTAGAGATTTTTGCTTATATTCATTAAAATAAAACCCAACAGTTAGAAATCAATAATACTAAGCACATATTTATTAAATTCGATTTTTTAATATTAATATGCAAATTAGCCTTCCCGTTCACACTGTAAACCTCTATTTTGTTGTATATATAAATATAATAGCATGTGGTGAGTATGTAGACGTGGTTAACAGTATTAATAATGTAAGACAATTTTATTAATAATTCATAAAAATAAAATCATGGAGAATGTGATGTCAATAACTAAGAGAATTGTGACTTGAGTAGGAATATAGTTTCGGTTACAGACAGAAAAACACACAATCTCCATTATAATAAGATATATATATAACTTAAAAAAAAAAGAAAAACTCAGGAGTTCAGCGTTACTTTTACGCGCCCTGTTGCACAAATGACACGTGAGACCCCCAGCTTCCACTCGTATGGAACCGTTCGTGACTGAGAAACCCAGCCCTCGACAAGTCAGCCCTGTCACACACATAACATATATGGCCAGACGATAACCATTACACAATAAGCGCGACTTATAAGGTGGAAAAGTCAATGATGATTTCAGTTGAGATCCATTTATGGAATAGAAGATAAATGCGATTTCTATTTGCCTACCGTTTATCGCTGTTAACCGCGGACAATCTTTGGCATAATATTAAACTTATTACACAAATATATCGATTTATTTCTGTCTGGTTTAAAAAGTCGAATACCTTTCATCATATATGCTTGCTGTATAACGGTTGAGGAGACATTTAACTTATACATCTTACTGCCATGGTGAGTTTAATCTTTATTTGTATGTTTATAACCTTGTGAAAACTTGATATACCAAGCAAGAATTATTTTTTAAAAAAGCAGAGTGCGTACTATTGGAAATTCGATAGTAAATTATCTCCCCCTGCAGCTAGGGGGCGATTTGCCAACATCGTATGTTGGCGCCAAAACCAAAAACTTCACTTATCAGGGAGCCGTTACCAAAGAGAGACGTAAAATTAATCGCTCTCATCACTAGCCCATAACAGGGCCCACTTATCTCCCCCTGTTGCTAGAGGGCGAATCGCCAACAGGAGGTTGGCGCCAGAATCAAACCCCGGCACTTGTCTACAGACCGTTGACCTGGACGGAGGCATTTTTTCACAGCATACTTTCTGAAGGCTGTTTCGACACCGAACTTACCAGAAGGCTGGGGACCCAAATAGTCTACTTGAGAAGGGGCCCCATCCACCGTCATTTAAAGGAACTGTTACCCGGGCGAGAAGCTTCTAAAATAGCATCCCCTACCTTACTTATCACAGAACTCTACGGCCAGCTCACTTCTAAGGCATTGTATCAGCAAACGTCATAAGGTGGATACAATAGCATACTGATGTTACACACTGGACCCATCAAAGAACACAAACACTTGTATTTAGGAAAATGTAAGATGAGATGTTTATCCCCTCGGTTGTGTACAGCTGAGAGTCGTTGGCAGGTTTACGCAAACGTGGAGCCTTCAGGAGTTCTTTATAAGTGATCTCGAACCTGATCGTCGTCTCTCTAATCGATCTCTACGGGCTTCTTTTATTGTAGTCTGACCCCCGGTGTCACGCCTCTTTGTTCGTGACACCTACGCAGTTTTTCTGTTGACAGGCCTCTTCGCCCACGCAGGCTGTTTTCATTGGCTATGGGCTACGCCTACAGATTTCTGCACCTAAATCATGTCAAATGTTCACCTGTGTTTCCAGGTGCAAAAGGTCAGTACCACATCCTGTTTTCGTTTCCAGGCTGCACCTGACCCCATGCACTTCCTAATCAGCCTGGTCCTTGGGTGCACTGATCAGGCAATATATTACACTAACAGAGAATGAGAAACAACCGAAGAAGCGTCCTATCAACATTCCAACTTCTACCACGAACAGAACTTAACTCACAGATAAGTCTAGTTGCAAATACCAATAACATTTGGAAAAAACATTTATGTAATTTTTGTTAATACAAGT
>JALAJA010000056.1:321952-326952 GCA_023376005.1 Doryteuthis pealeii
ACTCTCCAGTCTTTCTCTTTAACCTCACAGAAAAAAAAAACATATATCAACTGTAGTTAATCATATATATATATAGAGAGAGAGGGAGAACTAATTAGATTTTAAAAAAATGAATTTTTTCAAACATAATTCAATCTCAAACCTAAGGAATATTTGTGGATGTATTTTGTGTCATTAGAATAAATAGGAAAAAAGCCTTTAGCAAACAATCATTGATTTACTCAGTTTTAGTATAATAATACATGTTGTTATTTACTAATTTAAGCTTAGATTGGCACAAGGCCAAAAATCTGGGACGCCCAGTGAGAATTGGAGTCCCTAACAATAGTCTGCGAATCTAGCTTGCTAACCTTTATATCAAGGGAAGAGCCCATATTTTGCTATATATATATATATATATATATATATATATACCAACCCCTCCGCACAAGCAGAATGTGACACAAGGTCAATTTCTTAAGCGGAGTTTAACAGGTTTGAATTCAAGTTTTCCTTCTCCTAGACTGGTTACCTAGCCATGGTTAAAGAGCCCAGTCTGTCCTGTTTTTGCCAATAGCTGCAGGGAGAATTGGATTCATACCTTTCCCAAGCGTATTAGCGCAATGTGAAATGCAAACAGCTTTGTCCAGGAATTGAACTTGGGTCGACGAGTCCATTTTCTACGACTCTAATCATTAGACCATGCGCCTCCATATATTTGCTAGACGGGCTGGTCCACGTCAATGCCCCAGCACCTATATGATCCCAACCCTATTGCCCTTATGGCAAGCCCCAACCCCTCTTTATCATATGGGTGCTAGAAGGCGGTGACTGAGGGTCTACATGTCCTGGGAATGACGTTAAACTCTATCTGATGGTGAGGTTCCAGGTTTGGAAGTTTGGGGAATGTGGAGCACCCCTTCATCACCATCGCTCGCTGGTCCACTCTGACCCGGAGTGGTAGTATCTGTTAGTGTCCCATCTATAGGTTGAATAGAAAAACATGAGTTGATAAACAAAATTGTATTATCCATTAAGAATTGATTTATTTCAATACTTTATCGGCATTAAATGACCCACTGAAGTTGATATGCCGTAAAACAAAAACAAAACAAACAAATTACTAAGCTTAGAATAGACGAGGCTCAAGGCTATTAGTAGGGAGCGCCCAATGAGAATCGAACTCACTAACAATGGTCTGCGAATCTAGCTTGCTAACCATTACAACACATGAGTTTTTTTTTGTATATTGTTATTTACTAAGCTTATCTCAGATGCGACAGAAGGCCAGAAGTTTGGGACACCCAGTGAGAATCGAACTCACTAACAATGGTCTGCGAATCTAGCTTGCTTAACATTGCATCACGCCTCTGGTGGGAAGATGAAACTCGTTGGAGATCGATGAAAACATATCTTCATCCCCCCCCCTAGCTGATCGGACATATTGAATATCGGCACAAATCTATCAGAATAGAAAGTTTCCACTGAAATCGATAATGGAATAATAGCAACGAAAACAATGACCCGAAATGTCAAAATTGTTGTGGGTTGAAGTGTATTATACCGTGAACTTCTTTGTTAATGTGCCCTAAATGTTGTCATACCGCATTCATTGATCTGTTATTCGTGCTCAAATCGACCGTAAACCTAATATCTCATAAAAATATTAACAAAATCAACATAGCCAACAATCAAATAAATTTCTTTAAATTATACTAGTACAAAATTTAAAAAAAAAATCCTCTGGGCGATGTAAAAATAGATTTTTGAAACATATTCGTGGGAGTTAAAAATTCAATGTCAGCAAGTTTGTACCCTAAGTAATTAAAATCATCAAATTCATTAAAGGATTAAAAAATAAAACAATTTGAAATGTAAACTTTAAATATATATTAAAATAAAACAAACTATATATAGATATTTAATACCAGTCATCTATTTATTAAAACTTGTTTTAAAAAACAATAAGGACTGTCTAATGTTGCATGTTCAAATTTTGAGTGTATTTATTCTATGTTATGACGATTTTGGGTAATGTGACGTAAGCAGTGAAATCTCCATTATTAATTTAATATGTATGTGTTAATTTTTTAAGGGTCATAATTGGCCAGTTGATTCGAGGTAGAGAGTTTCCGATTTTGGTTCCTTTGGTAATCCACTCAGGTAGAGAATCCTAGGTTCCCTCGTAGAAGGCTGCAGTAGACTGAGAAGGAATCAGTAAGATATATCAGCCGAGCAGTATGACTGGCGATTGGCTAAGTAACAGACCACATGATCTCGCCGAGTCTATAAATATAGGCGGGACTAGCATTCACCTTATATCCAAAATTTCCAACAACTAGCAAATATATATATGCCCTCCGGGTGTAAGTATCTAAGTTTTCGTGTATAAATATTATATCAAATTAGAAAGAACTGATGAAACTAAATAAGAATGCAGATAAAAAGATTTGAAAAACAGGTGGTATAATCGACAAATAGAACAACTGAAACTTACTCTTCCATCACTCCCGTCTTTCATAGGTAATATTCACTAAATACTAAAATTACACTAAAGACACTAAAAGACACCAAAACGCTCACCTGATGGTGACACAGATCTCTTTGACATAGTCGCTACAAACAGATACGTTAGCATCATACATCTCTATTAATAATGGAGATTCGCTTCCGGTTTCAGTGATCTTCTGAACAAGAGATTTTTTGTTACAGTCAAAAACTGGAAGCGAATCTCCATTATCACTGGAACTGAAGTCGTCTTGTTATGGCATTTTTTAAAAAGACGACCTCAGTTCCAGTGATCTTCTGAAAAAGAGATTTTATCTCGGAAATTCAAGAATAAAATACAGATTAACACACAACACCATTGTTACCTTATTATTTACACCTGCATTTGATAGCCTTAAAATCAACCTCCAAACCAATACATACACAATGCTTCAAGCAAATCAAAAACTATCTTATATATATATATATATATATATATATATATAAATATATAATCACACACAACACACACATTATATATATATATATATATATATATATACACCACACAACACACACATTATATATAATATAATATATATATAATCACATATATATATATATATATATATATATATATTATCATATATATATATATATATATATATATATATATATATTACATTGATTGAACACTTTATATTTGTTATATTGCTGTCTTATCATAGTGAAAGTTGAATAAACTAACCGCTGTGACCATTTTCACCGGTAAGTCATTTTTCCCCAAAACTATATATATATATATATATATATATATATATAAGGAAAGATAAATTTAATGAGTCAGACAAACCTACTAAAAGTTCGCTTAATGCTCTTCAGGATTTAAAATCTGAGTCCAGACTCAGAGTTTAGCCCTGAAGAGCATTAAGTAGGTTTGTCTGACTCATTAATGTATCTTTATTATTTGCTCTACTTAGGTATTGAGCACTTTTTACTTATTAGCTTTAGTTTCCTGGCGGTTTTGTATGAATATATATATATCTTATATATATATTATGCATATAAATTGTTTTTTTCTTTTGGCCAAATATTGTACCAATAGATTATTTTGGTTGGTACGATTATCTTGGTCTTACCGCGAGGATTTACCAACAGGTTTCATTCTCCTAGACGGTTGCCTAACCAAGGTTAAAGAGCCCGGTCTGACCTTCTATTTATCCATAGCTGGAGGGAGAGTAGGATTCATTCCTTTCCCAGCGGTATTAGCGCTAAGTGAAATACAATTACTACATCCAGGATTTGAACTCGGGGCGACGAGTCCATTTCCGATGACTTTAACCATTACACCACGCACTTCCATAACTTTAACCATTACTTCCTCGCACCTATACACATGTATGTTAGGTATTCGCGTAAACTATTTTGGCGACGTGTACTTAAGAATCGGGAAATAACTTCAGCAATCTAAAATTCAAAATAAAATAAAATAAAAAATGTCTCAGCACTCTCTCTTGTATGTTGCATATCCATCGATCAAAAAATCGTTCTATTTTTAGTGGGGGATGAGGGTAGGGGGTTGATTTTCAAAACGTTACGACATTTGATCAGATCAAAGACGATGCACAAAAAAAAAAAACCGACCTTTCCAGAAATATTTTCGTCAATTACATGTTTCGCTAAAACGTTGTCCGTTACGCAATTGTGCTGAAGCTGTAATAAACGAGCTGGAAACCTAATCACTAGGCCATTGGTGTCGACAAATTTGGATCGAAATGTACTCGTTGCAATGTGACACATTTCTATTTCTCATAAGTCTGGAGGCGCGTGGTGTAATGGTTATACTTGTAAGAAATGGACGAAATTTTAATAAACATATGCCCGGTATTATTGCTCTTCCTATATAAAAGTAAGTAAAGTCGGCGGGGCGGCCTAAAGTTGGTATCAGCCAGTCAGCGAGGGAATCTATCCCCTTTTCAATAGCGCTAGACCAAGGAGATTGTTTTTAGCATCTGAGCTGGAGCTCCACACCTATCATCAGCTCCTTACTTGACCACACAGATCCCTGTGCTACTCATACGCTGAGTTAGCGAGGACCGGTATCGAACTAGGAACCTTGTGGTTTCTAGCCGAACACTCTACCGACTGAGCTAACCCGGCCCATAAATATCTCTATATAGTTTGTTGTATTGTATTATATATATATATATATATGTATGTGGAGATAGGTAGACAAACACGGGATGTTATGGAAACTGGATGTTTATTGTCGACGGTGAAACGTTTCGGTCTCTTAATTAGACCATCTTCAGAACTTGGATATAGTACTCGCTTCGATTTTGAGAATGTCCACAATCGAAGCGAGAACTATATACAAGTCCTGAAGATGGTCTAATTAAGAGACCGAAACGTTGCATCGTCGACAATAAACATCCAGTTCCATAACATCCCGTGTTTGTCTACCTTTCACCACATACTGTCGGATTAACCTCCTCACATTTCTCCATATATATATATATATATATATATATATA
>JALAJA010000056.1:331952-339452 GCA_023376005.1 Doryteuthis pealeii
TTATTTCACCTCACAGATAAGTCTCGTAGCAAATGCCATTAAAATTTGCAACAACATTTCTGTACTTTTTGATAATATAAGTGCTTGCATTTGATATTCGTCTGTGTTTCCTTCTTTTGTCCGAAAATAACCAACTACGATCTATCTATCTATCTATCTATCTGGGTGTTCATATCTATCTATCTATCTATCTCTCTGAGTGTTCATATCTATCTATATATCTATCTATCTATCGATCTATATCTGAGTGTTCATATCTATCTATCTATCAATTCATATCTATCTATCTATCTATCGATCTATCTGAGTGTTTATATCTATTAATAATGTAGATTCGCTTCCGGTTTTTGTCTGTAACAAAAACTATGTAACTGCTTACGTCACATTACCCAAAAGTCTGGTAGCAAATGCCATTAAAATCTGCAACAACATTTCTGTACTTTTTGATAATATAAGTGTCTGCATTTTATATTAGTGTTTGTTTCCTTCTTTCGTCCGAAAATAACCGACTACGGAGAATAAGAGCTCCAACGAATCTCTTAGTATTTTATTACTTCGTTAGGGTCCAGGTGGTGCAGCCATACAGCAGCACTGACACGACAACGGCCTGGAAGAACTGTCTCTTCAACTTGTCTGTGAGATTGGATTTCAATATGACCGATAATTTATTTATAGCGGTCCATGTATTTCCTTAGAGAATAAACTAGATGGGAGCTGCACAAGAATGCTGCGGGTGATCCTGAACAAGACGTGGAAACAGCACCCCACGAAAGCAGCTGTACGACCACATATCACCCAAACCATCCGAGTGAAACGGACAAGACACGCGGGACACTGCTGGAGAAGCAAGGACGAACTCATAATGTTGCATACTGGTATCAAATTCTATATGTTATATTGCGGCTTCAAATTCACGACGCTAAATTTGTGTACGTTAGTACTGGGGTTTTCACTGTACCCAAAGGGATGTATGTTAGTAGTAAGCTACTACCGACTACTGGACTTCAATAAACATCAGATACGTATGTACAAAGAGAAGACCCTTCTTTATTTTCTTCGGTGCGTGGGTGGGGACGGCGCAGAGCTTACAATGAGTGCCCAAGGGTTGACGATGACTACTACTACTGCTGTTGGGATGGTGAGGTAAAGGGGTGGCTGGTGGCGTTTCAACGCCCTTGGCCGCGATGGACCGTGAGCGTCGGTCACTCACTGTTCGCCGTCCGCTGTCTGACTCTCTAACTTATTGCTGTCGGCTCAACCCTCTGGCTTTTGTATTGACACGCCTACGCATCTTTATCTTTTGATCTGATAACGGACGTTTGTTTTATCTTCTCCCTGCTTCCTTGACCGGAGAGCCTCGCTTTCGTCCCACCCTTTTTTTTAATATATATTTTTATATTTTTCTTTGTCTTTTTGCCGGAAGCTTCGTTTTCTGGCCGAGGACAATACAACAATAAGCGACGTCCTCCTGTGTAAGCCAGCACAGCACATGGGCACGCCAGTGTGGGCCGACCAGCAAAGATGTACATTGATCACCTCTGTGCAGATACAGGATGCTGCATAGGGGATCTCCCGAAAAGGATGAGCGATAGAGACGGATGGAGGGAGATTGTCATGGATATCCGTGCCAACAGCACGACATGATGATGATGATTTTATTACTGCAGAGAAAATTCTTGGTATCCATTCTCGTAACTTTGTAATAGAAGTGACTTACAGGAAGTTTTTCAAATGTGTAAACAACTCTTGCTTATTATTAGACTGTTCACTTCGAAGTTTACGATCCATTTCATCCCAGACTAGTTCAATTGGTGAAAGATCTAAAGAACGGTTGAATCCAAGTCATAATCTGCAAAATTCTCTTATCTTCCTTTGATTCTAGATAATTTCAACACAGATTTGATCCATGTTTTTTTTTCCAAAACACCGGTGTCTGAATCGGCTTATAAAAACGCCCAATAATAATGGAGATTCGCTTCCGGTTTTTGTCTGTAACAAAAACTACGTAATTGCTTATGTCACATTACCCAAAATCTTCATAACATAGAATAAATACACTAAAAATATCTACCTATCTATCTATCTATATATCTATCTGAGTGTTCATATCTATCAATCTATCTATCTATCTATCTGAGTGTTCATATCTATCTATCTATCTATCTATCTATCTATCTGAGTGTTCATATTTATCTATCTATCTATCTATCTATCTATCTATCTCAGTGTTCATATCTATCTATATATCTATCTATCTATCTATCTGAGTGTTCATATCTATCTATCTATCTATATCTGAGTGTTCATATCTATCTATCTATCTATCTATTCATATTTATATATATTATCTATCGATCTATCTGAGTGTTCATATCTATTAATAATGGAGATTCGCTCCCGGTTTTTGACTGTAACAAAAACTATGTCCCTGCTTACATCACATTACCCAAAATCCTCATAACATAGAATAAATGCACTAAAAATTTCAACATGCAGCATTAGACAGTCCTCAGTGATTTTTAAAACAAGTTTTAATAAATACATGACTGGTATTATATATCTATATATAGTTTGCTTTATTTTAATACATATTTATATATCTCTGTTCCTATCTATCTATATACCTATCTATATCTATATCTATCTATCTATCTTAGTGTGTTCATCTCTCTCTCTCTTTCTCTCTCTCACACACACATATATATATGTATATATATATATATATATATAATATATATATATACACACACACACACACACACACACACACACATATATATATATATATATATATATATATACATATGTGTGTTTATTTGTTTGTCTCGTCCTATCTATCTATCTATCTATCTATCTGTCACTATGTCTATATTTATATCGTCTTCTACATCGTAGGCGACATTTGAGACCTCCCGTAGGTCTTTTGTTTGGATTATTATCATTTCCTGCTGTTGAGATATCTTGTCTGTGTTTATTGCCTCCCTTTACCGCCAGATTGTTTTTATACAGCGATATTTCTACTTTTGTAATGCACAGCTAGACTGTTTTCAACAATATTTATTAATAATAGAGATTCGCTTCCGGTTTTTGTCTGTAACAAAAATTACATCACTGCTTACGATTTTGGGTAATGTCACATTACCCAAAATCGTCATAACATAGAATAAATACACTCAAAACTTGAACATGCAACATTAGACAGTCCTCATTGTTTTTTAAAACAAGTTTTAATAAATACATGACTGGTATTATATATCTATATATAGTTTGTTTTATTTTAATACATATTTAAAGTTTACATTTCAAATTGTTTTATTTTTAATTCCTTTAATGAATTTGATGATTTTTACTTACTTAGGGTACAAACTTGCTGAATTTTTAACTCCCACCCCTCAGGCAATGTTTCAAAAATCTATTTTTACATCGCCCGGAGTGTGTTTTTTATTTTGTACTAGTCTATTAATAATGGAGATTCGCTTCCGGTTTTTGTCTGTAACAAAAACTATGTAACTTCTTACGTCATATTACCCAAAATCGTCATAAAATAGAATAAATACACTGAAAATGTGAACATGCAACATTAGACAGTCCTCATTGTTTTTTAAAACAAGTTTTAATAACTACATGACTGGTATTATATAAGATATATAATACCAGTCAAGCTATACAAGCTAAGGAAAACTGTGATTTCAATCCAGCTGTACTCCCCTTAGAAACTCATTGTGGTGAAAGGGTTGGGTAAATACACGCTGCTAGTATTTCTATTTAAACGAAAAGCTTAGAACTTTTTGAGCTACACCCGTACTTATATATATTTACCATCTCTCCGCACAATCAGGATGCGAGACAAGGTCACTATCTTTAGCAGAGTTTAACAGGTTTGAATTCAGGGTTTTCCTTCTCCTAACCTGGTTACCTAGCCAATATACAGACAATATATAGTTTGTTTTATTTTAATACATATTTAAAGTTTACATTTCAAATTGTTTTATTTTTTAATCCTTTAATGAATTTGATGATTTTACTTACTTAGGGTACAAACTCGCTGACATTTCATTTTTAACTCCAACCCCTCAGGCAATATGTTTCAAAAATCTATGTTTACATCGCCCGGAGGTTGTTTTTTTTATTTTGCTAGTGTATTTAAATTACTATTTAAAGGCGTTGATAAAGTGTCCTAGAATTACTCGTTGATTCCGTTGTTTCTCTGCTCAGAGTTTTCGTCAGATATTACTAATAGGAAAACAGACGATTCCATTATCATTATTTAGGTAATATATAACAAAATATCAAAACGGGTTTCGTAAAATGTGTGATACTATGATTGAAGACGAACATGGTCAGAATAAACAAATAAATGAATATGAAAGAGAATAGGTTAAAGCCAGGCATAAGTAAAAGGGGTGGGTGGTTGGCCTTTTTATGAATCCAAAGATTAGGCCGTAAAGTTTAAGAGACTTGTACGACCACCATGAAGTTAGGCCACTTAGTGATAATATCTTATGCACCCAGGTATTAAAAGCAAAAGGGATTTTTATGAGAAAATCTCTTTTGAAAAAATTAATGGTCGACGTATTGAAGACGTAGTGTCTGGAAAAAGATTTAATTACTTTAATTTAAAGGCTTAATGACGACTAGAAGTCGGCGATTCGATTTAAGTACTGGCCATCTGTGTGGTCCGGAGAAGATGGTTGGGGGAGGAGAATTTGACATAAATACAGCTAAACTCGAGCACTAAGTCAGTTAGAACTCGGGCCGTTGAGGTGTTATGGTCGCCCGTAGGGATAGCCAGTAGCAGCCAGTTGGGTAGACAGCGAAGTCTCACACACCCCTTCTTCCATCCACGTCTTGTTTACAAACACTTGTAGTTGTTGTTTGTTTGTTTTTAATCCTTGTGAGCCTGTTTCTAACTCGTGCCCTTCAACTCGGCCAGCGATTGGGGTCTAGACATCGTGCATTGAAGGTGCAGAGCGCGGAACATGTAGTCTCACAAATGGATCAACAACGTCTCATGTTCTTACTACTCATCGAATTGTAGAAGTGGTTTGAGCAAAATATCTTGAGGCATTCAACCAGTCACTAGCATTTAAAAAATCATACAGGTCCCTGAAACTAGAAGAATTTTATGACAAATCATTTTGTGAGGATATTTTTTCAAATCACTTAAAAGTTCCATTAAACTTAAATTCTTACGCCAGGGGGTGCATATTCTGGATTATAGTCAAAATAAGAAAGTACTATGCAACATAGTTAATCATTTCTGAATAAAACTCTGATGATAAAGCTTTGCTTTGAAATCGATTAGACATATAAAACATCTTTTTGTCTTTATTTTTTACGCATTGTATTGCCTTCGAATTTTATTATTTTAATGATTTTTGTTTTCGATGCAGGCTACTACCAGTGNATTTCGTGGTTTGGCCGATACTGATTAAAAACTATTTTCTAATATAAACCGGAAGAGGGTCTTCTCCACTGATTATCACGGTATCCACCGGAAGGATCAGGATGAGGTCAAGCCTTGTCATTCATTCCTTCAAGGCCGCCGACTGCAACTTATAACAGATATTTTGGTTTCTAAACTACTTGTAAATAAGTGTTAGGTTCTAACAAGTATGTAACAATATATGTGTAGGACTCCAGTTACAATGTCAAAGTGTAACGTGGTGCCTTTTCTTTGACGGCACTAATATCTATACTTCTTACGTCTTACTCTGGTCTATTCTTTCCGGCCGTCTTCTGATCGTCTCTAGTCTTCTATCTTCTAAGGGTCTGGTATATCTTCTATCATCTATCTTGGCCTGGTCTTTCTTATCTGGTCCGTGTCTGGTTCTGCTGGGGACATTTCTTATCAGAAGCCTTGTGTCATTGGTTAGCTTTTAGTAATAACAACAAGACTTCGATTTACTTTTGATGTTAGTTTATTCCGGAACCCCAGACCAGACAACTGCGCGCTGAAGTCACATCTTGATAGCTTAAGTCCTAACTCTCCACTGACTAACTGCAACTGACTAACTGCAACTGACTAACTCTAACTGACTACTGGCACCTGACTTACTGAGTTGCCACCTTAAACCGGAAGGGGCTTTCTATCGGGGTTCCGTTCTCACGATCTATCCCAGAAAGCAAGGTGAGAGTGAGGTCAAAGCATTGTCACTCACTCTCAAGGCCATCAGCTGTACTGATCGCCATAAGGATTTCTATACTACCTTAAAAAGTAATAGGGATCCAATTAATATGTAACAAAAGAATCTGTGTCAGCATCAGGTGAACAAACCATTGCTTTCTTATCTTTGTAGAGAATCATTATAGTGGTAACGGTTTCTTTGGGGATACTGTATGCTAGTAGTATTTGCTTGATCTTTCCTCCGTGTATGGAATCAAATGCATCTCGAAACTTGATGATGTCTCCTCAGATCATACAGTGCCTGGCAACCTTTCCACAATTGATTGTGACGGTAAACATCAAAGGCCATCAGGGAGGGGAGCTTTGCAGGTTTCAATTGCAGGATTTGAAATTCCAGGAAGGAAAAATTCAGCCGTTTCTTTCTGTAAGTCTTCTGTGAAGAATTCTAACAAATCAGGTTCCACCCCTTCCCTACACCTCCCTCAAAAAATAAAAAATAAAATATTTTTTCTATTAGTTACAATCGCCCGGAGGGGTTTTATTTTATTGTGGTACGAAGCTTATTAAATACATAAAAAAATTCATCGTTATATTCGATTATTAATACTACTATGTTATCATTATTATTATTATTAGTAGATTATTATTATTATTATTATTATTATTATTATTATTATTATTATTATTATTTCCTGCTATTGAGATGTCTTGTGTATGCTTATTGCTTGCCTGTACTGTCAAATTGCTTTTATACAGCTATGTTTCTGCTTGTATAATGCGCAGCTAGACTGTTTTCAACAAAATATGCTTAAATACACTAAAAACTTTTTTTCTGAATCTCACCTGCTGAAATGGGGGTGCGTCTTATATGCCCGTACGTCTTATATGCGTAAAATACGGTAATTAAATTATCATAGTGTTGAACATGAGGAGTGAAGGATTTGAATAAATCCGACAGAATGTGGTTGAGAATAGAGGAAAGTGTGGATATAACAACACAGACAGTTGAATTCAGTTGATACATCACCTCGTTGTATTGCAAACAAAAAAAATATCCCCGGTCCCCTGAAACACATTTTACCTACACTCCAAATATCAATTTCTCTTCTAATCAACCGACTGACCGCATATAAATAAAAGCACCAGGCCCTACACACCTACCCCACCGAATTCCTCTCACCCTTACCCATTTACCTTTTCACTATAAAAGCAGAATGTACCCGTACTTATATCAATAAAGTTTCGAAAAAGCTTCATACAATGAGGCTAAATATCAACTGAATTCAACTGTCTGTGTTGTTATATCCATACTTTCCTCTTTTCTCAAACACTGTTGTATATCCACAGGTCCTGATAGTATATATAATAGTATA
>JALAJA010000056.1:341952-349452 GCA_023376005.1 Doryteuthis pealeii
ACAGAGACATACACTTAGATACGCAGACACACGCTCACAGAGACACAGGAACGCACGTACAAGATCATACACACACTCACACACACTCATGCACACACATAGTGACATACGCTTAGATATGCAGACACACGCTCACAAAGACACGGGGACGCACGTACAAGTGCATACACACACTCACACACACTCATGGACAGACACGCATACTCACAGACATATACATAGACACACAGATACACACTCACAGACACACGTACGTACATACAAAAGCACACACACTTATACACTGTATGTATTGTTAAGTAATATATGCTTCCCATTCTCATGGTTGAGCACTGTGGGGGGGGGGACATTAATTGTAACTTCACCGGTTGGCATTAGCCGTGACCCGTTTGTTTACAGATTAGAGTTCTCTGGTGATTGTAAAAACATACCGCCGTAAAGTATGTAGCAATTAATTGTTCACCCTGGACTAACGGCCCGTTGATAGCCGCAAGGGTAAGGAACTTGGTAGACGAAAATTCTGTCGAGTTTCGATCCCGGCTAGTGGTAGCTGTTAAAATGTCGAGCCGCACTGATAAGTAGTAAACTTCGAAACACATGTCTGTAGATGACTGATATATATATATATATATATATATATATGTGAGACAAAGAAAAAAATAGCAAGTTAAATTTACTTTTCATATTGTCAATTAAAAAAACAAAATATCTGGATTTCTACATCTCCGGAGGTTAATACAATCTACAACACTACGGATTTGTCAACATTACAAATCCTTTGAAATTTTCCACCTTTCTTCAATTGTGCTGTGGACTTTTAACTTGCTTTTTTTGTGGCTGGAATAATGAACATTTTTTATACTTTTTTTATGCATTTTTTATATATATTTACAACAAACTCTTTTGAGTTTTTTTGTGGATTATAATGCTTCTGATTTTTAAAAAATAAAATTAATTTTATTTTTAACACAGAATATGCATTTTCAAAATTTAAAGAATTCCAGCTCCGAACATGAACGTTCGTTTGTACCCCTACTGATTTTAACGGTTTACTTATTCCGTCTTTCCATCATAAATAATTCGCTCTTGAAGAAGACCGCTTTATTAAAAGGTCGAAACAGATTTCTGTCAGCAAACGATTAACATCATTTGTTTTTTCAAAAAATGTTAAATTCATACTGTCGGATTCACTTCCTTCCATTTACTTTTCATATTAATATATATATATATATATATATAATATATATATATATATATATATATTCATTTATGGGTACTACTATTTGAACATAGCGTAAGTAGTTAATCCTATAGGGCTCAATATTTTGTGAATATAGAGCATTAATAGTCGTAGAAGAAGTTATTTCCCGACCGCGGTTTCGGTGTTATTCCAAAACCTTCATCAGGGGGATTGAGTGGATATCTCTTTAATTCTTCCTGAAATTTAACTTAGTAGGCTGCTAGTTTGTAGTTGAGGTTAAGCTCCTACTATCTTGACCTACGTGGGTAGTAGTGCGCTGTAACATTATACTTTTATTACCCTTACCAATACCTTCAACTTACTCTATTGACCTTTATGGGGTGGGTTAGTCTGAAGTTTGGCTAAGCTTTTATTTCAATTTATTTCTTTATTTCTTTATTTCTTCTAGTAGTTTTTCTTTGTTACTGCTATATCATAATTTTACTGTATTATGCCCTTATTGATCCATTTTATCTTATTGGTATTCTAATGCATTGCGTAATCTATGCATACATTTTCCTAGGAACTCATCCTTTTTATTAATTAAGTCATTTTTATTTAGGAATCTAATTATTTCTAACTTTTCCTGTAGACACAAAAAGAATGGGTCCGTCAGACCTCGGCAAGCACTCGTTTTTTTTTAATAAATCCCATTTGATAATCGGTGTTATGTATATATATATATATATATATATATATATATATATATATATATATATACACCCTTTAGACTAAGACTAGATAACCACAAATCCACTATAAATCTCAAATCCCCGCATAGTACAATAGCACTTCATTTTAACACCTTATCACACAACCTTACACACCTTAAATGCATCTTATTAGAACACGCATTTACAACAACACAATCTAGAAAACAATCAGAAACTAAATGGATTCTAAAATTACAAACGCACGTGAAGGGATTAAACGCAGATATCGGAATTCTCCGTTATTACAAATATTTTACAAACGCTGCCACTGTCGATAACAACAGAGACAAAGAAACCGTTGAACAGTAACATTTGACAAAGGGTATCTAACGAACCTGAAAATTTATGAAAAAAATAATTAAAAAATAAGTGAATCCAATACTCCATAATATCGAGTTCATTCATTTATTTATTTTTAATGCTTCACAATAACGCCTAATTTTTAAAAAAACATTTTTTTAAATATATATATATATATATATATATATATATATATATATATATATATAAAGAAAATTTGAAAAAACAAGTATTCCGAAATTGGGATGAATTTAATAATCGATGTTTAAAAAATTTCGGTTACATTGAACCTTCATCAGGATGTCTCTTGGGCTGAAGAAAATGATGGATGTTTTTATATGTGACAGGAGATGAAAATCTTTAGTTATCATTCCCACTTTGTTCCCTTAATAACCGACATGTATTATTTATTATATCTCCGTTTCTAGTTAAATAGTGTTAAATAATTACTAAATACGAGGCTTCATTTAATTATTTATTTAGTTATCATTCCCACTTAGTTTCCCTATGTTCTCTTAAAAATAATCAGTCCATTAATATTTTTTCTCGTCTTTTGCATTTCTTCGAGTTGCGTCACGCGTCATGACACCTTCGCATGTGTGGATCGCGACTTGCCTTTCAAAAATAAAACGCTGATCAAATACAGTTACATAACTAAAAAGATTTTCATCTCCTGTCACATATAAAAACATCCATCATTTTCTTCACCCCAAGAGACATCCTGATGAAGGTTCAATGTAACCGAAATGTTTTAAACATCGATTATTAAATTCATCCCATTTTCGGAACACTTGTTTTTTCAAATTTTCTTTATATTGTCGGATTTAATTTCCATATTTACTCCCATATATATATATATATATATATATATATATATATATATATATTATATATATTATATATGTTTCACTAAATTTTGGATTTTTCAAGATTCCTCGTATCTCATTATTTTACATTCAGCCTATACACCATGTTTTGGACAAGCATCGTATAGACATGACTGTACATTTAAAACGTAGGGCTCGTAAAATTTAACGAGCTGTTTTGGGCTTGGCAACGCGAGAGGCAGCGAGAATTCCTCAACAGAGCTGTCAATTGAAACAAGAAAGAAAAGGATTACAAACCGTCTCTTTGCAATGGAAATCAACATGGAGTACGGGTAATGTGGGTGGGTTTCTCTTGTCATCCGTGCGTACACTTTGTGAAGAGAATAAAAAGGTTAGAAGAGTGACGTGTACGCTTAGAAAACAGAAGAGGTGAACGCGCCAGGATAAAAATAAGAAGAATAAAAGAAGCCTACAGCTACGTGCCTTGTAAATAGAGAAGGTGTCATGTTAGAATGGAAAAGAATGTATTCGCTTGCGAGCAATAATGATAGTGACAGAAAGATGTCGGTAATCGTCTGACAGGGATGGTTTGGCTTTTTTTGTTTATTTAATGGCATAACAACCTTCATGGTATATTTAAAGCCAAAGATATCCTTGTATCTATTTTGAACCGCTCCATACGACCAGGATGTGACACAATGTGTTGTATACTCTCTTTCCTTTCTTTCTTACTTCTATTATTCTGGTCATCTCTTCTAGCGTCTGGACTTCGTCTTAGGGACTTCGTGTCTGGTATTCCATTGGGGATTTCTCTTTATCAGAAGCCCTGTGTCATTGGTAGATTTTAGATAATAACACAAGACTTCGATTTGCTTTAGATCATATTTTATTCCGAAATCCCCAGCAGACTACCTGCGCAGATTGAGTCGGCACCGTGCATAACACGACTTACCACCGTCGTGGCTTTGGCCGATCTGACTAAAAATATATTTCTAATCTAAACCGGAAGAGGGTCTTCTCCACCGATTCTCACTGTATCCACCGGAAGGTTCAGGATGAGGTCAAGCCTTGTCATTCAATCCTTCAAGGCTGTGGGCTGCAACTTATAACAGCCATTTTTGTTTTTACACTACTGTACATAAATATTAGGAATCTAATAATTATGTAACAAATGTCTTTTCTTAATAGCTTTGAATTAAGAGGTTTCCTTCTCCGAGAGCGGTTGCCGTACCTAGGTTAAAGAGTCCGGTCTACCCTACTATTTAACTAGAGCTAGAGGCTAAATAGTTGGATTCAAACCTTTCCCAAGAGTATTAGTGCTTTGTGAAACGCTTAGAGGATCAATTTGTAAGCGTAGTTTAACAGGTTTGTTATTGTTTTCCTTCTCCTAGATTAGTTGTTATACCAATATCACAGAATCAAGTCGACTCTAATATTTACTCTTCGCTGGTAATCGTATCAAAATTAAAGAGTCCAGTCTGCCCAACTATTTACCCATAGCTGGAGGGAGAATATCTGGAAAAAGGATGTGTTCGGTTTTGGCCAATAATGATAGTGACAGATGTCGGTAATCGTCTGACAGGGATGGTTTGACTTTTTTGTTTATTTAATGGCATATCCAACTTCGTGGGATATTTAAAGCCAAATATATCCTTGTATCTATTTACGAACCGCTCCATACGACCAGGATGTGACACAATGTTGTATACTGGCATCAAATTCTATATATTATCTAGCGCCTTCTTCGCTACTCTCAATCGTGTACGTTAGTACTGGGGTTTTCACTGTACCCAAAGCGATGTAGGTTAGTAGTCAGCTACTACCGACTACTGGACTTCAATAGCAACAGATACGTATGTACAAAGAGAGGACCCTTCTTTATTTTCTTCGGTGTGTGGGTGGTGAAGGCGCAGAGCTTACAATGAGTGCACGAGGGGTGGTTGCTAACGGGAGACGTGAAGTTTCCTTTCGGCTGCCGGCTGGCGTCTGACTGCTGTCGGCTCGATCCTCTGGCTTTTTGTATTGATAGATACTCCTACGCATCTTTATCTTTTGATCTGATAACGGACGTTTGTTATATATTTCTTTATCTTCACCCTGCTTCCTTGACCGGAAAGCCTCGCTTTCGTTTTCCCCTTTTTTTTAAATATATATTTTTATATTTCTCTTTGTCTTTTTTTCCGGAAGCTTTGTTTTCCGGCCGAGGACAATACAACAACAAGATCATTTCTTAATGGCTTTGAATTCAGAGGTTTCCTTCTCCGAGAGCGGTTGCCATACATAGATTAAAGAGTCGGGTCTACCCTACTATTTAACTATAGCTAGAGGCTAAATAGTTAGATTCCAACCTTTCCCAAGAGTATTAGTGCTATGAGAAACGCTTAGAGGATCAATTCTTAAGCGTAGTTTAACAGGTTTGTTATTGTTTTCCTTCTCCTAGATTAGTTCTTATACCAATATCAGAGAATCAAGTCGACTCTAATATTTACTCATAGCTGGTAATCGTACCAAGATTAAAGAGTCCAGTCTGCCCGACTATTTACCCATAGCTGGAGGGAATATTTGGAAAAAGGATGTGTTCGGTTTTGGCTAATAATGATAGTGACAGAAAGATGTCGGTAATCGTCTGAAAGGCATGGTTTGGCTTTTTTTGTTTATTCAATGGCATATCAACCTTCGTGGGATATTTAAAGCAAAATATAGCCTTGTATCTATTTAACAACCCCTCTAAACGATCAGGCTGTGACACAAGGTCAAATTTATGACTAGTTGTCATACCAATTCAGGTTGATATGCCATTATGGGTAAATAGTAGGGCAGACTGGATTAATTGACATAGGTATGGCAACTGGTCTAGGAGAAAGAAAACTGAATTCAAACCTGTTAAATTTTTAAAAAATTGAGCCTGTTAGCACTAATATTCTTGGGAAAGTTATGAAGCCAACTACCCCCCCCCCTGCAGCTCGTGTGGAGGGGTTGGTAAATAGATACAAGGATATATCTGGCATTAAATATCCCACGAAGTTTGATGTATCATTAAATAAATAAAAAACTAAACCATTCCTTTCAGTCTATTACCAAGTTCTTGCTGTCACTATCATTTATGATCGCCCCCTAGAACATTCTTTTCCAAATATACTCCCTCCAGCTATGGGTAAATATTAGAGCAGACTGGATTTTTTAAATATATATATATATATATATATATGTATATATATATATATATATTAAAGTCATACCTAATTTGTTAATCAATTAATTATAATTAAATGAATTAGGCGTGCATATCGGTTTAAATGTAAAGCGTAAACAAATCGAGAAAAAGTAATCTCTGTATGTACATTTCAGCCCATTAGGCCTCATCAGCAGAGCTATAGAGAGGGCAGTGCTTTGTGCGCGATTCGAACCCTACCTGTCAGGTTGACAGGCGGATATTCTAACCACTACACATTTCAAACACATCGTCACCCAAAAAAGTGCGATATACATATCAGTTTAAAATAAACGAGAGATTCCGGGGAAGCCAGCTAGTGTAGTGGTTAGAATGTCCGCCTGACAGGTAGGGTTCGAATCGTGCACAAAGCACTGCTAATGGGCTGAAATGTACATACAGAGATCAACTTTTTCTCGATTTGTTTACGCTTTACATTTAAACCGATATGCACGCCTAATTCATTTAATTATAATTAATTAATTAACAAATCTGGTATGACTTTAATTAAGCACATAATCTCCCTATATATATATATATATATATATACTAGCAAATATATGTACCCTCCGGGTACAAGTATTTAAGTTTTAATGTAATAAGATATTATATTAAATTAGAAAGGCTAATGAAACTAAATAAGAATGCAGATAAAAAAGATTTGAAACAGAGAGGGGGTATAATCGAAAAATAGAACAAGTGAAACTTACTCTTCCATCACTCTCATCTTTTATTGTTATTTTTTCTAATTTAAGTATTTAGTTAAAATAGGAAGTAAAGAATAAAATTACAGTTATTTTTTCTTGTTAATGAATTTCATTTAACATTCATTGAAGAGATTGTTGCTTATATTCCTTAAAATAAAACCAAACAATTAGAAATCAATAATACTAAGCACATATTTATTAAAATCACATATTTATTATCAATATGCAAATTAGCCTTCCCATTCACACTGTAAACCGCTATTTTGTTGTATATATAAATATAATTGCATGTTGTTAGTATGTTGATATGGTCAACAGTGGCTTCGGCCTCTGGACCATTGATATAATTAACAGCGTCGATCCCAGGGGGCCATCCCCCCAGGCAACACCTGCCCCCTCGATTTAAAGGGGCAGGGCTGGGTTTATTGCCCAGTGCCTGAGGCGCCCCCTTGAGGGGGAATGCCGACGGGATCGACGCAATTTTTCACCCGCCACTCCATGA
>JALAJA010000056.1:354452-369452 GCA_023376005.1 Doryteuthis pealeii
TGTTAGAAACTTTTCGTTCGAAAACAATACACCTCCATGCTTTAACACAAAAATATCATAAAATGTGTTGTTAATAACAATTAAGTTCATTTTGGATAATTTTATGCTAGGAATTTAGCCAATTGACTTTCACTTTGAAATTTTCCGTGTGAAATAAACAAATCTTAGAATTTTTTTCGAAAACAATACAACTGCATGCTTTAACATAAAAATATCATAACATTTGTTCTTAATAACAATTAAGTTCATTTCAGATAATGAGCACGCACAATTTTATGCTAGGAACTTAGCCAACTGACTTTCACTTTGAAACAAGACGGTAGCCATTTTGAAAGTGTCCGTGCGAAATATACAAATCTTAGAAAATTTTTGAAAACAATACAACTGCATGTTTTAACACAACAATATCATAAAATGTGTTTTTAATAACAATTAAGTTAATTTCAGATTATTTCATGCTCGTAATTTAGCCAACTGACTTTCACTTTGAAACAAGACGGTAACCATTTTGAAAGTGTCCGTGCGAAATATACAAATGTTAGAAACTTTTTGAAAACAATACAACTGCATGTTTTAACACAAAAATATCATAAAATGGGTTTACGTTAATGCGTTTGTTTTTTGTTTTTTGTACTTTAATTCGCACATACAAACGTGCAATCCCGCGCTAGGATACAGTCATAACGTCATAACCAACACGCATTTTCATGGACACGTGCATGACAACAAACGCACAAGTACAAAAAATCGCATTCACGTAAACATACCACACGAGAATACTGTTATATAAAAAATACCATCATTTTCAAAAAAAAAATAAAATTCATTTAAAAAGAAATGCCATAACTAGACAACTTCAGTTCCAGTGATCTTTCGAAAAAGAGATATTATCTCGAAAATTCAAGAATTAAATACAGGTTAACACACAACATCATTGTTACCGTATTATTATTTTTTTCTTTACACCTGCATTGTGATAGCCTTCTAAATCAACCTCCTAATCAATATATATATATATATATATATATATATATATATATATATATATATATATATATATATATATATATATATATGAGAGTAAGTAAATAAACAATGTGTTTATTTGATATGGCTTTTAGCCGACAATTTTTGGAGGATATGTGATTAATTGAAGTCATACCTAATTTTGAAAATTAATTCATTAATTATTAACTAATCTGTACAAGCAAATATAACAGATTTGGCGACGAGGATGACATACTACAAACAATTGTACATGACAGATTTTGGCGACGAGGATGAGATATAATATATATCATCATCATCATCATAATGTTTTTTATCATCAAGAAACATCTTCTACTCTGTGTTTGATAAACCCTTCTTGTTAATTAAAGTTTAAAAGAAAAAGAGAAAAAAGTACTCATAAAAGATATTTTCTTAAAAAAAAATGATTTATTTTTTCTATCAATACTAATACATAATTTAAGATAATCTTTTATTTACTAATTTACTAAAAAAAAAAAATTAAATTAGAGAACAAAGTGGGGTGGGGGGATAAATAACACAAAAAAAAGAAAAAGAGGGAGAAAGAAAAAGAAAAGAAAAGGGAAAGCGAAACAAAAGCTAAGTATGTACATTTTTCTATTGACGGTTTTTATTTATTTATTCTTTTTATTTTGAATTTTGACATGGCTACACACTGGCAGCATACTTGCAACATTTGACCGGATGACAGCCGATATTAGGAATATTTGTTCTCCACAAACTTAAAAAAATTTTTTTTTTAAATAGGGAAATAAGAAATTACATATTTTTGTTTTTATTTTTCATACGCATTGTACTGGCCTTCAAAATATTAATATATCATAACCTTCTTGTTGAATTTTACAATAACTTTGGTTCGCATTCATTATTTCCATTCAACATATTTTTATCTGTACATCAAGACATAACAAGTTCTTAATTGCCTTTTAAGTTAGGGAAAAATGTATTCGTTTTTACAAAGAAACTAAAAATTAGAAACGTATCCTTATTTTTTGGTGAAAAAATCCATTATTCGTTAAGTCTATAGTTTTTTTTTTTCTTTTTAATTTCTGAGTTACCCTAATTAAAATTCCGCCCTGTCGGCTGGGGCGTAGAATTCACTGACTGCACCTCTGCAGAGGGGTAAGACTCCCCCAATGGGGCCACCTGTTGGCCGTGGGTCGCGACCCGTGATGCTTAAGGATAGAGCCCAGGTGGATGAGCAGTTCATGACATGCAATACTCCACTTTGACCCTATCTTGGGCTAAACGGGCGGTCGGAGAGGCCCCCTCCGATCAATCGGCTGGTCACATCAAGCCCTAGCACCTATATGATTTTCCCAACCCTATTGCCCTCATGGCAATCCCGAACCCCTTTTTATCATATGGATGCTAGAAGGCGGTGGCTGCGGGTCTACATGTCCTGGGAATGACGTTAAACTCTATCTGATGGTGAGGTTCCAGTTTTGGAGGTTTGGGGAATGTGGAGCACCCCTTCATCACCATTGCTCCCTGGTCCACTTTGACCCGGAGTGGTAGTACCTGTTAGGGTCCCATCTATGGGTTCAATAGAAAAATGTATTTATAAAAAAATTGTATTATCCATTAAGAATTGATTTATTTCAAAACTTTATCGGCATTAAATGACCCACTGAGGTTGATATGCCGTAAAACAAAACAAGCCGAAACCAAACCAAACATAACAAGTTCTTAATTGCCTTCAGAGATAGGGAAAAATGTATTCGTTTTTATTTAGAAACTAAAAATTAGAAACGTATCCTTATTCTTTGGTAAAAAAAATCCATTATTCGTAAAGTCTATTGTTGTTTTTTTTTCTCTTTTTATTTTCTGAGTTACCCTAATTAAAATTGATTTTAGAAATAAAAGAAGTTAAGAATTATTATAATATTCGTAATATTTTAGATTGACTATATCTATTTCAGGGGCCGGGTTAGCTCACTCGGTAGAGCGTTCTGCTAGAAACCACAAGGTTTCTAGTTCGATACCGGTCCTCGCCAACTCAGCGTATGAGTAGCACAGGGATCTGTGCGGTAAAGTAAGGAGCTGATGGTAGGTATAGCGCTCCACCTCAGACGCCCAAAACAATCTCCTTTGGCTATTGAAAAGGGGATAGGCTCCCTCGTTGACTGGCTGATATCGACTTTAGGCCGCCCCGACGACTTTACTTACTTATATCTATTTCTCACCACTGCGATCCTACCGTAAGCAAACTGCAAAAACTGGTGGTTGGTTCATTGTAATTGAGCAGAAGGACTCAGATTACAATAGTAATTGGTCTTTATTATTTGAATAGAATGAGTTCTGACGTGAATAGGTAATTATCCCGTCATATAGGTAAAATTTGCCTAGAAAATTTGATACGGACGTGAGGGTGGGAATTTGTTAAACTACTCTGTACCTTGTATCAGATCATGCTCGTGCGGAGATGTTCGGTAAATACAATTCTAGAAATTCTGAATTCGAACCATCTTAATTCGCTTAGCTTTTTTTCCTACTTTAAACCACTCACAGTGGCTCTCCCACAGTAAGCAAAGTACAAAAACTTATGGATAGTTCGTAGTGAAATTGTTCTGTCTTTTTCTGCTCGCCACCCCTACGTGCGTGTTGGTTGATAATATATCGAGAGAAGAAATATTTGGGAAAATAAAAAAATGTGTACACAACAATATGTCCCCGTGTTATTAGTGGAAATAAAAGAGCAGGATGGAACTCAGAGAGAGACACTCAAGTTAGTGAAAAGAAATACGAACCCCGATGCGAAGAGCAGATACTTGACTCTAGAAAAACAGTGACACCCGGTTAGAAGTAAGAAGCACACACTTTGAAGTTGAAAATATTTTAACCCTCGGGACCTAAGCTTTGGTGGACTTATCCACGAATTCCACCCAAATATTCAAAAGTTGGCCAGAAAACTCGAAAAGATCAAAAATAAAATTGTTAAACGGAAGATATGTCTTTTGTTTAATTCTACATGTATAAATGAAAGAATGCTGCCCAAATACACATATGCATATATGTATATATATACATATTTATATATAAGTTAAAAGAAAGGAAATGAATCCGACAGTATGAGTATGAAAAGGTGGAATGAAAGCATCACACAATGCTGTTAAAGAGAAAACAATTTATAATATAATCATAGTTGATATTGATCAATATTTCGATTTTACAAAAATCATCATCAGAGATCATTTACTCCGTGGTGTTTGTGATCGGAGATAAAAGTCAAATCAGTTCAAAAACAAAAAAAACCTTAATACTGCAAAAAAGAACGAAAATTGTTACATTATTCTCCAATGTGGGCATTCACGCCATATTTTTGTCGGTCATGCCGATGTGTATAACTTTTTTGTCGGTCAACTCTTTAAAAATAAAAATACTTGCATTTGACAAATAGGTTATCTTCAGGATACGAACTCCCGATTTAAAAAAAATATGGAATGCTCCCTTAAAATTAGCAGCGGGAGCCAGTGTCGTATGCTCTTTTGACCTGCTTTTTTCAGGAAAATAAATTTGAACCTGAATTCTTAGATAAGCCATGTGCAAAAATGACCAAACTTTTTTTTAATTTCTTAATTTTAAACCAATTACCAAAAATCAGGGAATTGTCCGATTTTAATGAAATTTTCACTAAATTATTATTCAGCGACTTAATTTTATAATGAATAGCTTATTTAATTAAAAAACTTGAATTTTTTTAAATCAATTCATAATTTAGCGGGGTGGGGGTGATCTTTGGTAATTTGAAGAAAAAAAATCCAGTCCCTAATTTCTACAATAAATTATATTTTTTTATATATATAAAGTAAAAAAGGTATGGACGGATGTAAGGTATTTGTTATTATTTTAGATAATATATATTTATATAAGTAGTTTTTTATTACTTATTTTACTCATTTCAAACTTAATTAATTAATTATGAAACCAAGAAACCTGTGTGCGAAAGGCAAGTCTACTCTTTTTTGTGATTTTATCTTAATCATTGCGTAAAAATTATTGAGTCATTTTTACATCCGACAGAACTGAACGAAAATCGCTTTGAGACTGTGAGTAATAACTGCTTTGCTCTTACACTGCAAAGAGATTTCCATTGTGAATATTAAAAGTAAGAGTACGCAGAACTCTGTCATCTTTATTAGAGCAAAACACCAAATAAGTGGCCCAAAAAGGGGCAAAGAAATGCAGATGGTTTTCCAGAAATTAACTCCTATAATCATAATGGGCAAATTTTTCAGACATCTAATATCATGGGTTTCTTTTTGATGCCAAAAAAAAAAAAAAGAAAGAGAACTTTTAATTTTCAATCTTGTCACACACATAAACACATATAATATATATCTATATCTATCTATATATAATATATATATATATATATATATTAATGCAATAGGGTCCTCATATTAGTTGAGGATGGGCGAGTGTTGCTTTTTAAAACCGTCAAGAAAATTGGCCCCGAAACGGTTTGCACACTTTCTCTTCTGATGAGCCTATTTCAGTTGTAAACATCGTATGTTTTTTCATTATATCTTATTCATACTGTCGGATTAATTTCCATTTTATTTTCACATACTTGTCCATGAAAAAACTTTACATTTGAATGTTTACCCCTTTTTGATGATATCCATTAACACCACGGATTTGCCTATAAATGTGGGCTACTTATTTTACAGTTGGATTGTATTACAATAATTTTGATATTCCATATACACTTTTATACATATTTTACACTTTTCTATAACTTTACATCAGACTTTTTGGGTCTTATTTCATTACTATAATGCTTCTGATTATTTTCAAAAATGAGATTCATTTTATTTTTAAATAAAATTCATTTTATTTTTAAATAAAATTCATATTATTTTTAATGCAGACAGCACAATTTTATTTTTTTTTGATTAATTCCAACGTTTGACTAGCAGCGTTCTGTTTTTACTAACGGTCTTTTTTCCCGTCTTGTTTTTGTTGATGACCGACCCACGTACGGTTGATACATTATAATGCAATAGGGTCCTCATATTAGTTGAGGATGGGCCGAGTGTTGCTTTTTAAAACCGTCAAGAGAATTGGCCCCGAAACGGTTTGCACACTTTCTCTTCTGATGAGCATATTTCAGTTGTAAACATCGTATGTTTTTTCATTATATCTTATTCATATATATATATATATATATATATATATATATATATATATATATATATTATTAAAGAAATGGATACAATAGAAACCTACTCGAGTTTCACCATAAGGATCTTCGGGGTTAAATCCACTGAATTAATCGAGGTACCGATTAATTACAGCCGATTACACGTGTGTTCATTGAATAAGATGTTGCGTTAAGCCACCTTTTATCTATATAAATACATATTCCCACTTCTTGATAGACCTTTGGCGTAGTGTAATGTTTAGCAAACTAGAATAGTTATTTCTGAGTTAGGGTCTCACTGAGTGCTTCATACACTTTTATATTACTTTTCTTTTCGCTTTTCTTTCATTTTTCATTTTTTTTTCGGTCTTATTTTCTTTTCCTTTTTTTTTTGTCATTTGAGTCATCTCTATGTATCATTATCTTTGTTTATCTTTATTGTCGAAGTGAGTCAGTGTGTGGTTGGAATGACCAGTTAAGTCTGAATGAATTTGACATCAAGCAGCTGTTATGTATATCACTCGGGAATATACCATATTTGCATATGGGTGATACCATTCTCTGGGTCCGGATTGGCTGCTGACGTTACTGAGGCTAAGGTGCTTAGATAAATAACCCAGACTGTAATATGCTTGTGGCAACGTAAGATCCGTATTGAGTTATGGCTTGCTTGCTACATACTTTTGTTTTCCCATTCGACGATAATTGCGCTTCTACGTTCTACTTTCAATTTAAGAATTATTTTTGTTCTGAATCGTACTATGAACATTTAATTAATTTTTCGTATTATTTGTATTATTCGGACTATTGTCCTCATCTTCACTGAGTGCCTTGTACTGCAACTAAGTACAGAGATTAATAAACTTATATAACTACAAGAACAGTCAATCAAGATTTTTTTAAATTATTATTATTATTCTTTTACTACAACAGTTATTCATTATTTATTGTAAATACTGTCAATGTATTCCTAGCCCCATTAACAGGGCATTGAGGACCAGTGGGTTGGTGAGGTTTGTTACAACACTTTTCAATGAAAAGGAAATCACTAATTTTAAATGAAAGCAATCAAGTTTATGTTGTAGAGTAGCTAACACCCTTTCAGCCCTCTATCAGATGGACTGTCTCATAGCCATAAAATAGCCTACGATTAGCTAAATAATGTACAGTAAAGTAGGGAGCTGCCGGTAGGTGTAGCGATCCATCTCAGCCAAAAAAGAACAAAACAATCTACCTGGTCTAGCATTAGCGACAAAGAGGATAGACTCCCTTGCTGTCTGGCTGATACCAACAATAGAGATACTCCCTGGTCTAGCACGAGTGAAAATATGGACCATTACGAAAGACGTAAAAATATGATTACAATATGTATGTCTGTCTCTAACCGAAACTACCTCACCACCGACGTCACTATTCCCTGAGTTATTTACCTAATATTCTCAATGATTAAAAGTTGTGAATGTGACGAACCACACTGGAATGCGAGATACCAAAACCCCTGATAATCTATCAGAGCTACTTACCGGATTTGACTCCATGGCTTGGAGTGTGGTCTCAGATTCCATGGTTTTAGGCGTACCCGATCTTGCCTGATTGTAAAGGTTCTTTCGACCCGAAATTTTTTTTAACCATACGGTTACTGGACCGTGATCAACTGCGTCTTAACCTTTGGCGCGAAAAATGTTTTTGCTTGTTTCCGCTGTATTAAGGCCCAATTCGAATTCGTAAAGCGTAAGGGCCTCTTAATTAGAATTCGTTGCACGTTCATCTGTGCTGTTTTTCAAATCGCACTTGGAGAGAAGTAATGCGCAACGAGTGGGAGCAGCAACAAGTACGAGGCTATCAACTATTTCTCTTGTTGTAATGGTTACTCGGGTGACACGGAGAGATGAGTTCAATTCCTGGAAAAGGTGGTTTGCTTTTCACATAGCGCTAATACCCTTGGTAAAGTTTTACATCCAACTTGTCTCTCTCCAGTTATAGGTAAATTGCAGGGTGGACTTGGTTTTGTAATCTTGGTTAGGCAACAAGTTTAGGAGAAGGAAAACTCTGAATTCAAATCCACTTAAGAAATTGACCTTGCGTCCTGTTCGTGTGGAGGGGTTGGTGAAAATACATACGCGAAGCAAACTAGCATATATATATATATATATATATGAGTAAAAAAGTAAAGTCGTCGGGGTGGCCTAAAGTCGATATCAGCCTATCAGCGAGGAAGTCTATCCACTTTCCACTAGTGCTAGACCAAGGAGATTATTTTAGCATCTGAGGTAGAGCGCCACACCTACCATCAACTCCTTGCTTTAACGCACAGATCCCTGTGCTACTCATTAGGAACCTTGTGGTTTCCAGGCAAGAGCCGGTTTCGAACTAGGAATCTTATGATTTTTAGCCGAACGCTCTACCGACTGAGCTAACCCGGTGCTAATATATATTTACCAACCCCTCCACACGAGCAGGATGAGACACAAGGTCAATTTCTTAAGCGGAGTTTATCAGGTTTGAATTCAGAGTTTTCCTTCTCCTAGACCGGTTGCCTAACCAAGGTTAAAGAGCCCAGTCTGCCCTACTATTTACCCATAGCTGGAGGGAGAGTAGTATTTATACCTTTCCCAAGGGTATTAGCGCTAAATGAAATGCAATTACCACGTCCAGGTTTTGAACTCGGGTTGACGAGTCCATTTCCCATGACTTTAACCATTACACAACACGCTTCCATAAATAGATGATGATGATGATGATGATGATAGTGGTGGTGGTGGTGGTGGTGGTGATGATGATGATGATGATATATATATATATTTACCAACTCCTCCGCACGAACAGGATACGACACAAGGTCAATTTCTTAAGAGGAGTTCAACAGGTTTGAATTCAGAGTTTTCCTTCTCCTAGACTGGTTAAAGAACCCAGTCTGCCCTGCTATTTACCCATAGCTGGAAGGAGAGTAGGATGCATACCTTTCCCAAGAGTATTAGCGCTAAGTGAAATGCAATTACCACGTCCAGGATTTGAACCCGGGGCGACGAGTCCATTTCCCATGACTTTAACTATTACACCACGCGCTTCCTACTTGATGAGGATGATATAACACAAATCCTAGAAAAAAAAAGACCAATTGCATGGACACCTATCGCTTATCACACAACCCATTTGGGTGGACGAACATGCTGAGGGCCTTGCAGAACCGCCGACAGATACGGACGGATGTCGGGTAAAAGTGATGGGGATCCGTGCTTCCCGCGCAACAAGATGATGAATATAATGGCGACGATGTTATAATCCAAAAAAGCACCCCACAAAATAGCAACTGTATGGACACCTGCCTCCTATCGCACAGACCATTAGGGATAAACAAACAAGACTTGCAGGGCACTACTAGAGAAGCAGGGACGAGCACATAGGCACACCAGTTAAAGATGGAGTGGCCTAATGTCGGTATCAGCCAAACAGACATAGAGGGAGTATATCCCCTTTTCACTAGCGCTAGACCAAGGAGATTGTTTTTGCGTCCACCAGCTCCCCACTTTATCACACGTAGCCCTCCACCGACTGACCTAAAACGCTCCTAAACCTACAATCGATCAGCTGGGAACGGACACTGGATGCTGCGCAGGAGACATTGCAGAAGCGATGGTGGATAGGGACGGGTGGTGTTGCAGAATCACGGAGATCCGTGCTGCAAGGTGACATGATTCTTTCTTTCTTTCTTTCTTTCTTTCTCCTACACCATCTTTCTTTCTTTATAATGATGATGATGATGATGATGATGATGTAACGCCATGGACATCACGCTGAAATCACTGGCGCATCTAGCATTCAGTAGCGATAACTTATTCATGTCATTTGTAAGTATTTCTCCAAATAGATGTGTCAGCGAAAGAGACATTCGATATCGCCATAGATTCGCAATGGAATAATTGATAATTGTTCAGATTCCTCTCTTTATCACTTTTTTTTCTTTCGGTTTAACTTCTAGTTTCACTTTCAGTTTCACTTTCAGTTTCACTTTCACTTTCGGTTCGAGTCTCCGTTTCGCTTTTAGTATTCATCTTTCTCTTTCTCTTTTTATTTTTTGTTGTTATTTTAGTTTATGTGTGCGTAAAAATCGGGTTAAATCCTACTTAACGGACATAAATTCCATCATCGTATGTCCCCCCCCTCCGCCTAAAAAAAAAACATACTAAAAATCAAGGAATTAACCGAATCTAGTGAAATTTTCAGTATTGATATATTAATGAATACATAAATAATGCACCAGTTATTTTATTTTTATTTAAAAAAAACTTTTACTTTGTTTCTGCTCAATTTAGAATTATCTTGTCCTATGAGATATATTGAAATCAAATCTCATTGATAATTTGAAGTAACAAATCTTCAATTCTATTAAGAAACAATAATTTTTGAGAATTGTTGATATCAAGAATAATTAAGGAAGAGAGTAAGGATGGAGAGAAAGGGAAGGAAGGAGAAAAAGAGGGAAAGGAGAAAGAGAGAGAGAAGAGGGAAGAGAGAGAGAGAGGAGAGAGAGGGGAGGGAGAAGAGAAAGAAAGAGAGAGAGAAAAAAAAGAGGGGAGGTAAAGAGAAGAGAGGAGAGTGAAAGGAAGAGATTTCAGCTCTAGATGATATTTGCTCAGCTCATGAAGGTGACGATCCACACAGAACTGTGAGATACCAATCTCTCCTGATACTCTCCGTGTGCTACTTGCTGAATTTGTCTCTATAGCTTGGACAGCTGGTTACTCTACTATGATTCACCTTTCACATGCCAAATGTTTTTTGGTTGATTCCATAGTGTTATAGCCCAGTTTGTATTTGTAAATTATAAGTTCCCGAATTAGACTACGTTATACCCCCCACACACACCCAGATTTCCTTCTCTTCTCGTAATATGAAAAATAAAAAAATTCTTTTGACGCCCAATGACACCTCTCCCCCTAGCTCTTACCAATACACACACACACACACACACATACATACACACAGCCTTAAGGTTTACTTCCGCTGTCGTTTACCGCAAAAAATTTATACACACACACACACAACCACACACCTAAAAAATGCACAATGTATCCTTTCGAGACACACACCTACACCATCCCATACTCACGCCATAAAAAAGAATATTTGACGTCATATTTCAAACCGTCCCCTTTTTTCAAACCTCAAAATTTTTTTAAACAGACTGAATAACACATAACTACCACTCGCTTTTCTTGTTATTCTGTGATAAATAATTTCTTATCACCTTCCATATACCAACAAATTCCCTGAAGATGATCTAATTAATAGATCGAAACCCTGCAGCGTCGGCCAATAAACTCACCACTTAACCCATTCAAACCTGTGTTTTTTCATTTTTCTTAATATACTACATACCGTCGGATTCACTTCCTTTCTTCACATTCATCTGTGCAGTTTTCAAATCCCACAGAGTGAAGCAATACTATAAAACTTCATTGTAAATGGTTTTACTATAGAAATCCAGTGAGTTAGAGTCAACAATTTTTTTTTAAAAACGGGTGTACAGGGATGGGGGTGTTAGATTCATGGTTAATACACGGACATACAACTCCGACACGTGGTGTTGGACAAAACATTTTATATTGTGAACAGCACTGAAATAAGAGAAGATACATAAACAATAAAATACATGTACATAAACATACAAGAGTAGAGATAAAAGGACTGGAGAGTCCGTACATACAAAAATCACTTACTAGTGATGAGGGGCCGAAGCCCCCAGAAGAGTTACATAGCGTTGGGGGCAGAAGCCCCCACCGGGAAGGGCGTGTCAATGTCTCTAACCCATGTGCTCGTACGAGAAGATGTAGCAAAAGAGACAGAAGAGTTTGAATCTCGCGTTTAAATTCCAGACCTCCCTGGTGGCCGACACGGAAACCCAGCGGGAAGATAACTCTTCCAGGCAAAGGGAAGATAATCCCAACAGGGGGATTTTGCCAGGGAATCTTGCACGACTTAACGTCCCAGAAGTCGGGCAAGATCAAAAGCAAATAGATTTCAACTTAGTTACTAAAAGACTCTTATGACACAAACGTTTTCGTTAACAGTCTTTTAGTAATTCATTTCTTCAATATTTATTTATTTTTCTATCTTAAAATCAAGATATTGTCCTTTATGTTGTGCCACACCTATCATCAGCTCCTTACTTTACCTCACAGATCCCTGTGCAACTCATACACTATGTAGGCGAGGAACCTTGTGGTTCCTAGGCGGATGCTCTACCAACTGAGCTAAACCAGCCTATTCATATATGTGTATATATATATATATATACAAGGGTGAGTGAAAACATAATGCCATTTTGTTTAGGAGAGATATAATTACAAACACACATATCATATATCAAAATGAAGCTGGTCCTCTGTGGATCACATCCCTATTCTTCCACATACTCACCATTTTCCCACTTAATAATGTTTGTCTCTCAAAACCTCTTTCATGGGGCCAAAGAGAGGCAACCATTATTCCAGTGATGAGGAACGGAAATATGTAGTGAAGAAGTGGCTCAAAGAACAGTCAACAGAATTTACGAGGCACAGATACAGGCTTTCATTCGAAGGTGGAACATTGCTATTTCGAGAAACGATGACTACGTGGAGAAGCAGAGGACCAGCTTCATTTTGATGTATGATATATGTTCCTGTGTTGGTAATTATGCCTGTCCTAAACAAAATGGCATTACTTTGTGAATCGCCCTCATATGTAAAAGTGTCCTTTAATTTTCTAATATTTTATTACCAAAGTTGAATTCCAGTATAATCATCAGTTCCGAGGAATCTTAGAAGAAAGATATATAGATTTTTCTCCAATTTTTCAGGCACATTGCAGGATTTTAAATGTACTAATAACATGAGCTGTTTTGAGGCAAATCCAACTGATAGAGATGTCGTTAATAAATAAGATTTAAGATTATTCTATGTCTTAATGATTTTTACTATGAATTAAATACACATTGATTAACTTACGCAATTTCTGCTGGTATTATGACGTAAGTAGTGACGTAGTTTTGGTTACAGACTGTAACATAGTTAATTCTAATTTTTAATAAAAGAGGAAAAGTATAAAACTTATTTTTTTGTTTGTTAAGGAAATAGTTTTGTTAAAATGCGAAAATCAAAATATTGTATAATTTTGATTTTGCACAATGTGATTACAGATACAAGAAAAGGTCACTGCAGTTCAGTAAGGTGATATATTTATCAAGCTGTCAGAAATCAATGGGTAGACTTATATGGGGTGGGGGTAGTGAAAAGCACTGGTTGGCCTTGTAACGATTAAAGAATACCTATAATTTTTTCTTTATAAAAAGACCTTCTGAATAGTTAAAAAGGAAGTTTTATCTACTGACAGGCAGATGCCGAATCTCCATTATAATGAGATATCACTTCTTGCAAGTTTTTTGTTTATACACCAACCATCAACCGTATGTTGTGGCCTTTCACTGGAGTCTGAATGACAGCTATCTCCATGGATCTCCAGGAATATTCTAAATTCAAACCAGCTTTATTTCGCTTTAAAAAAATTTAAGCCATTTTTTTTCTATAATTCAAAAGAAAAAAAATTGTAAGTTCGTACATTCTTTCTCGTTGTTAACAAAAAAGTCAGACAATTGTTGAAGGGTGGTCTCAATGGTGGGTGGGGATTAAAAGCTGTTGTTGTTGTTGTTGTTGTTGTTGTTGTTCAAAGCGATCAATTGTATGAGACAAGAGTGCTGCATTAGTTGCAGGCTGATGAAATATGCGTGTCTTAAGATATTTAAAATGCTTCAGTTAGTTTAGCAGTGAGAAACAAAACAGAGAGAAATTCGAGGAGAAGAGGCGGGTGTTGAGACTAAATTAAAAGTAGATCTCTCTCTCTCTCTCTCCCTCTCTCTCTCTCTCTCTCTCTCTCTGAAAGACTATCTTCTTTTCTATTCTCTCTCTCTTTCTTTCTCTGAAAGAATATATTCTTTTCCACTCTCTTCTCTTTCTTTCTCTCTCTCTCTCTTTTCTTTCTGTCTCTCTATGTTTTTTCCTCTCCCTGAATTTAATTTCTCTCTCTCTCTCTCTCTCTTCTCTCTCTCTTCTCTCTCTGAAGACTATCCTCTCTTCCTTCTCTCTCTCTCTCTCTCTCTTCTCTCTCTCTCTCTCTCTCTCTCTCTCTCTCTCTCTCTGAAAGAATATATTCTTTTCCACTCTCTTCTTTCTTCTCTCTCTCTCTCTCTTTCTCTTTCTGTCTCTCTATGTTTTTTCTCTCTCCCTGAATTTAATGTCTCTCTCTCTCTCTCTCTCTCCTCTCTCTCTTGTGTGTGAAAGACTATCCTCTCTTCCATTATATATATATTCTCTCTCACACACACAACACACACTTTCTCTCTCTCATCTCTCTCTCTCTCTCTCTCTCTGAAAGAATATATTCTTTTCCACTCTCTCTCTTTCTTCTCTCTCTCTCTCTCTTTCTGTCTCTCTATGTTTTTTCTCTCCCTGAATCTAATTGTCTCTCTCTCTCTCTCTCTTTCGTTCTCTCTAAACATGTTCTTATACACACACACACACACACACGTGTGTGTGTGTTTGTGTGTGTGTCTATGTGTGTGCACGCGTGTCTGTGTGTGTGCGTGTGTGTGTGTGTGTTCATTATCTATGTTCCTCATCTATACGAACACACACGCATACACACATATATGTAGATATATATTCATATATGTACATATATAGATATGGGTATGTTTCATTGATTGATTGTTGTAAATCTCTCTCTCTCTCTGTCTCTGTCTGTCTGTCTCTCTCTCTCTCTGTCTCTCTGTCTCTGTCTCTGTCTCT
>JALAJA010000056.1:396952-399738 GCA_023376005.1 Doryteuthis pealeii
GCACTAGGTCTGGTCTTCTTGCTTGGATAAGGTGATCCGTTTTTATTTTTATGTGTTTCGTTCTCAAGAACAGATTCTGGTTTATGCATATACCATTTTGTTGTATGGTCAAAGTTTAATTTTTTGCATAATTCCCAGTGGATCACCTTCCCAACCCAGTCGTGTCTAGTTTTGTACCCCCGTTGTGCTAGTTTTCTACATTCGCATACTACTTGGTTTACAGTCTCATCTCTATTAACGCATAATCTACATTTACTATTTTGTTGGGTCTTATCAATTTTCGCTTTGATTATTTTATTATTATTATTATTATTATTATTATTATTATTATTATTATTACAAGTTTTTGCACCGGCTAATGCTAATTGACTTTTTACTGGAGTCTTAGTAACAACAAGTCTCCTCAGGTGTCCAGGACTCTCCTGAGTATGTCATTATTATTATTATAATTATCATTATAAGTAGTAGCAGTAGTAGTAGTAGTTCTTGCGACCGTTTTAAACCAGTGTTAGCTGAATATGTTGGATTGGAGTCTGAGTGACATTATGTCTCCCCAGGTCTCCAGGAATCTTCTGAGTATTCTACTCGATTTCAAGAAAGCTGGGGTCTGGATGATATCTCGATTATTATTATTATTATTATTATTATTATTATTATTGGAGTTTGTCATACCTGTCATAGCCGGGGTTTCACTGAAGGCTGAGTGACAGCAAGTCTACTCATGTCTCCAGAACTCTTCTGAGTATTCTAGCCGATCCCAACAGAGCTGTAGTTTGAATGGTCTTGATTCTTCCTTTGATTTCCAATCATTATTATTATTATTATTATTATTATTATTATTATTATTATTATTATTATTATTCCTTGCGGCGTTTTTAGACCCGCGTTAGCTGGGTATCTTTGATTAAAGTTTGAGTGACCGCAAGACTCCCCAGGTGTCTATGATTCTTCTAAGTATTCAAGCTGATCTTAACAATTTTATGGCCAGGCAGATTTTTCGATTATTATTATATTATTATTATTATTATTATTATTATTATTATTATTATTATTATTATTATTATTATTATTATTATTATTTCCCTCCTTGAGTCTTTTTCAAAACAGCGTTGACTGATGGTCTCTCACTGGATTCTGAATGACAGTATGTTTCCACGGGTCTCCAGGACTCTCCTGAGTATTCTAGCTGATTTTAACAATGCTGTTTTTGGATGGTCTCGATTCTTCCTCTGATTTCCAGTTTCTCTAATCTGTTTTCTAAGCTTTTAGGGGCCATTCCAAGTGCCCCAACTACAATTGGTATCACTTTCACCCTCATATTCCACAGTTTTTTCAATTCTCTAGCAAGGTCCAGGTATTTCTCTATCTTTTCGTTTTCTTCCATCCTCACCCTGTGATCTGCTGGAACTGCAAAATCTACCAGTTGACAATTTGTCATTTTCTTGTTAATCAGTATCAAGTGTGGTCTTCTGGCTGGGATAAGGTGATCCGTCGTTATCTCAACGCCGTAGTGAATTTCATGTGTCTCATTCTCAAAAACAGGTTATTCATACACCATTTTGTGGTTTGGTCAAAATTTTGTTTTTTGCACATTTCCCAGTGGGTCGCCCTTCCAGCCCACTCGTACCTTGTCTTGTATTCTCGTTGTGTTAGTTTGCTGCATTCGCTTAATACATGGTTTATTTTCTTGTCTCTATCTCCACACACCCTACATTTGTTGTTCTGTTTGTTTTTATCAATTTTTTGCTTTGATATAATTTGACAAACTTATATATATATATATATATATATATATATATATATATATATATATATATGTTATATATATATATATATATATGTATATATATATATATATATAAGATTTTTGGATGTTTGTTTATTTTAGAAACGTTGCTGAATAAAGTATATATTAAAATTTTTTTACTTGAAGGCATTTACAACGCATGTATCGCATAAAAATTCGATACTTTTTTCATATAGAAAATGAACTTGACAAGTGTAATCCCAGTAAAGGATGGCTCGATGTGTAGAATACCGTACAGACTGTTTCGACTTTATTAAGTCTCATCAGCGGCATATACTAACGATTTCCCTCCGACAGAAATCGAAACCGGGACTTCAGCAGACACAGTGAAACACTAGTGAAACACTTTTATCGCCTCGGCCACAGTACACATCCTTTACTGGGATTACACTTGTCAAGTTCATTTTCTATATGAAAAAAGTATCGAATTTTATGCGATACATGCGTTGTAAATGCCTTCAAGTAAAAATTTAATATATATATATATATATATATATATATCATTATTAATTATTATTATTATTATTATTATTATGCAAAGTGCGAGTTTTTCACGTCAGGTCTTCCGGACTATTCTATGTATTCTAGATGATTTTAACACTGCTGTGGTCTTGATCGCCTCGATTTATCCTCTGATCTCAATTTTATCCAGTCATTTTTACAACCCTTAGGAAACGTTTAAAGTGCTCGAACTACAATTGTTATCACCGTCACTTTTATGTTCCGCAACTTTTTCGATTCCCTATCATTGTTTAGGTATTCGTTCAGCATTTCTTCTTGTTACGATTTCTGTATTTCATTCTGTTGTCATTTACGGTCAAGTCACTCGAAAATCCCGGTTCTCGCTTGATCAGCGAAGTTAAGCAGTAATGAGCATGTTCAGTACTTGGATGGGTGACCATTTAACTAACAGTAGGCACAACCTAATATACATAAAAAGAAAAAATATATAATCGGTTAGAGGTCGTGGGAAATGGAC
>JALAJA010000057.1:0-5000 GCA_023376005.1 Doryteuthis pealeii
TTGTGAGAGAGATGTCCAATGATCTATTAAGGAAAGAAAGAAAGAAAAGAAAGAAAGAAAGAAAGAAAGAAAGAAAGAAAGAACACAACAAGAAATGAAGAAAGAAAGAAAGAAAGGAAAGAACGACCTTAAACGACTTATTAATAAAAACTATTACGAAGACTTAAGAAAGAAAGAAAGAAAGAACGAAAGAAGGAAGAACGAAAGAAAGAAAGAAAGAACAAAAGAAAGAAAGGGAGAAGAGGAAATAGAAATAGACAGTAAGGTATATAATCCGTAATTCGTCCATGAAAGAAGAATAGAGTCGAAAGAAGAGAAAAGAAAGAAAGTAAGAAAAAAAATTAAATGGAGGTCAGTTTTTATTAAAAAAGAAAGAAAGGAAAAAACATCCAAAAAGAAATGAATAAAGAAAGAAAGAAAGAAGAAAAAGAACGACCGTAAACGACTTTTAATACAAACTATTATGAAGACTTAAGAAAGAAAGAAAGAAGGAAAGAAAGAAGGAAAGAAAAGAAAGAAAAGGAGAAGAAGAAATACAAATAAAGAGAATAAGGTGTAATTCGTAATTCGCCGAAGAAAGAAGATAGAAAGATAAAAGCCGAAGGAAGAGAAAGAAAGAAAGTAAGAAAACAAATTAAATGGCGGTCAATATCTATTAAGAAAGAAAGAAAGAAAGAAAGAAAGAAAGAAAGAAAAAACACAAGAAATGAAGAAAGAAAGAAAGAACGAAAGAACGACCTTAAACGACTTATTAATAAAAACTATTACAAAGACTTAAGAACAAAAAAAAGAAAGAAAGAAAAAAAGAAAGAAAGAAAGAAGGAACAAAAGAAAGAAAGAAAGAAAGAAAAAAGAAAGAACGAAAGAAAGGGAGAAGATGAACTAGAAATAAAGACAGTAAGGTATATAATCCGTAATTCGTCGAAAGAAAAGAAAAGAAAGAAAGTAAGAAAAAAAAATTAAATGGAGGTCAGTTTTTATTAAAAAAGAAAGAAAGAAAAAACACATCCAAAAAGAAATGAAGAAAGAAAGAAAGAAAGAAGGAAAGAACGACCTTAAACGACTTATTAATAAAAACTATTACGAAGACTTAAGAAAGAAAGAAGAACGAAAGAAAGAAAGAAACGAAAGAAGAAAGAAAGAAAAAAAAAAGAAGAGAAAGAAAGAAAAAAGAAAGAAAGAAGGAGAAGAAGAAGAATAGAAATAAAGACAGTAAGGTATGTAATCCGTAATTCGTCCATGAAAGAAGATAGAAGCTGAAAGAAGAGAAAAGAAAGAAAGTAAGAAAACAAATTAAATGGAGGTCAATATCTATTAAGAAAGAAAGAAAGAAAGAAAGAAAGAAAGAACACAACAAGAAATGAAGAAGGAAAGAAAGAAAGAAGGAAAGAACGACCTTAAACGACTTATTAATAAAAACTATTAGAAAGTCTTAAGAAAGAAAGAAAGAAAGAACGAAAGAAGGAAGAACGAAAGAAAGAAAGAAAGAAAGAACAAAAGAAAGAAAGGGAGAAGAGGAAATAGAAATAGACAGTAACGTATATAATCTGTAATTCGTCCATGAAAGATAGAAGTCGAAAGAAAAGAAAAGAAAGAAAGTAAGAAAAAAAATTAAATGGAGGTCAGTTTTTATTAAAAAAGAAAGAAAGAAAAAACACATCCAAAAAGAAATGAATAAAGAAAGAAAGAAAGAAGAAAAGAACGACCTTAAACGACTTATTAATAAAAACTATTACGAAGACTTAAGAAAGAAAGAAAGAAAGAAAGAAGGAAAAAAGAAAGAAAGGGAGAAGAAGAAATAGAATAAAGACAGTAAGGTATATAATCCGTAATTCGTCCATGAAAAAAGATAGAAATCGAAAGAAGAGAAAAGAAAGAAAGAAAAAAAATTAAATGGAGGTCAGTTTTTATTAAAAAAGAAAAAGAAAAAAAAAACATAAAAAAGAAATGAATAAAGAAAGAAGGAAAAGAAAAGAAGAAAGAACGACCTTAAGAAAGAAAGATAGAACGAAAGAAAGAAAGAAAAAAAGAAAGAAAGAAAACAAATTAAATGGCGGTCAATATCTATTAAGAAAGAAAGAAAGAAAGAAAGAAAGAAAGAAGAAGAAAGAAAGAAAGGAAAGAACGACCTTAAACGACTTATTAATAAAACTATTACAAAGACTTAAGAAAGAAAGAAGAAAGAAAGAAAGAAAGAACGAAAGAAAGGGAGAAGAAGAACTAGAAATAAAGACAGTAACGTATATAATCCGTAATTCGTCGAAAGAAGAGAAAAAGAAAGAAAGTAAGAAAAAAATTAAATGGAGGTCAGTTTTTATTAAAAAAGAAAGAAAAAAAAAAAAAACAAAAAGAAATGAATAAAAGAAAGGAAAGAAAGAAGGAAAGAACGACCTTAAGAAAGAAAGATAGAACGAAAGAAAGAAAGAAAAAAAGAAGAAAGAAAACAAATAAATGGCGGTCAATATCTATTAAGAAAGAAAGAAAGAAAGAAAGAAAGAAAGAAAGAAAGAAAGAAAGAAAGGAAAGAACGACCTTAAACGACTTATTAATAAACTATTACAAAGACTTAAGAAAGAAAGGAAAAGAAAGAAAGAAAGAAAGAACGAAAGAAAGAGAAGAAGAACTAGAAAATAAAGACAGTAACGTATATAATCCGTAATTCGTCGAAAAAGAGAAAAGAAAGAAAGTAAGAAAAAAAATTAAATGGAGGTCAGTTTTTATTAAAAAAAAGAAAGAAAAAAAACATAAAAGAAATGAATAAAGAAGAAGGAAAGAAAGAAGGAAGAACGACCTTAAGAAAGAAAGATAGAACGAAAGAAAGAAAGAAAAAAAGAAAGAAAGAAAACAAATTAAATGGCGGTCAATATCTATTAAGAAAGAAAGAAAGAAAGAAAGAAAGAAAGAAAGAAAGAAAGAAAGAAAGGAAAGAACGACCTTAAACGACTTATTAATAAAAACTATTACAAAGACTTAAGAAAGAAAGAAAGAAAGAAAGAAAGAAAGAACGAAAGAAAGGGAGAAGAAGAACTAGAAATAAAGACAGTAAGTATATAATCCGTAATTCGTCGAAAGAAGAGAAAAGAAAGAAAGTAAGAAAAAAAAAATTAAATGGAGGTCAGTTTTTATTAAAAAAGAAAGAAAGAAAAAAGACATCCAAAAAGAAATGAATAAAGAAAGAAAGAAAGAAGGAAAGAACGACCTTAAACGACTTATTAATAAAAACTATTACGAAGACTTAACTCCGGCGATAACTGACGAATCACGTCGGCAATTAGCGAACAAAACAGAAAGAGCGATAAACTAAGCAAACCGAGAGAGTGGGTAAATAAGGAATAACAAAGGAGGAAGGGGGGCGGGAGAAAGACCAGGAACGAATCAAAGCGCGAGAGGGAGACAGACAGACAGACAGACAGATAAACAGAGAGAGAGATAGAGAAAGAGAGAGAGGGGGAGGGAGAGAGAGTGAGGCTGGGTTACGAGGGAGAAGTTAACGATGGGGATTTTTAGTCTCTCCCTTTCTTCGCCTAGTAGTAGTAGTAGTGGTGGTAGTAGTAGTAGTAGTTGTAGTGGTAGTAGTAGTAGTAGTAGTGGTAGTGGTAGTAGTTGCCGTAGTCGTGGTCGTAGTCGTAATTGTCGTTTGAGCTCACAGCGTCGTATGACGTGCTTCGTCGCAGTACAACATACACACAAGAAAGAATCGGTTTTCTCTCCTTTTTTATATATCACCGATCGGTTCTCGGCACTTTACTAGGGTACGTTTTACGGCAAAGCAAAAAAAAAAAAAAGAAAAGAAAAAGCAAAAAAAAAAAAAAAGAAAAAGAAAAGAAAAAAAAAAGAGGAGGCTTTATTTACCTTATTGCTTCGGTAAGTAATTTTAAATACTTTTTCAAACGTCTTTTTTTTTAATATGTGCACACACACACACACACACACACACACACACACATACACACACACATACACACACACACACACACACGTATATACATACATATATATATATATATGTGTGTGTGTGTGTGTGTTTGGAGAGAGGGTACGGGGACACAGATATACGAACCTTCTACCAATTTGTCCATTAAGTAAAAACTACTTGAACAATTATCTAGTTTCCACCGTCTCCTTCGAAGTGGTGTCTCTCTATCATATATCCACAGATCTCGCAAAAGGTATCACTCCGTAACGATTACGGAGTTTGGTTATAAATATTGCCGAATAATATCCGTTTTAATTGTATAATGTTCATCTAGAAATATTCAAGTTCTGGTAATTTTAATTTAGAAGATCATTGTCATGGGTGTAATTGTTTTTATCCTTTATTTATCTAAGCATGCATATATATATATATATATGTATGTATGAATATATATTTATATATATGTATGAATATATATATATATGTATGTATGAATATATATATAATATGTGTGTGTGTGTGTGTGTGTGTGTGTCAAGTCATTTTAAAAACACATGTATTGAAACATTTAAAAGTAGACCTATTTGATTGTTTATACATACATACATACATGCAAACATACATCAATGCATATATATATATATATATATATATATATATATATATATATATAGAGACAGACAGATAGATAGATAGATAGATAGACACAAGAAAGAATGACTTTTAGATTTATTTGTAAAAGGTACTATTACTTTTATATTTAATATTACAACACTTATTTTTATATTTAATATTACAACACCTTTTAAAAGTATTTATTTATTATTATTATTATTATTATTATTATTATTATTATTATTATTATTATTATTAACCAAATGTCTCATGTTTTCCTGTAAATAACAACAAACCAAACCGCACCCCCAAAAAAAACAAAAATAAAAACAAAACAACAATAACAAAAAAAAACGGCATTTCATAGCGAGATATGTATTAGAGCAATAGCTTAACATTATCCATCTAAGAGAATAAAACAGTTTCCAGTCCAATTTGTGACTGAATAATAATTTTGTGAGGTCTGTGT
>JALAJA010000057.1:17500-27500 GCA_023376005.1 Doryteuthis pealeii
AATGTATTTGTGTGTGTGGGGGGGTAGCTTCTTTTTTTGTCGTAATTCTTGTTTATTTAAACTAAAAACAAGGCATTAAACAAGCACGAATAAAAACAAATCTTAGTATTTAAAGTAATATAGATAAATATGAACAAATTGAGATAGATAGATAGATAGATAGATAGATAGATAGAAATGAAGATGGATAGTTTTGAATAGACTGAGGTGGGTCGTTATTTTAATATTCACTGGGTAGCAATTTTTGAGGCAGGAGACCGGGACGCACTTCCTCATAAATTAACAACTTCTCTTTTAATATAACAATTCTAAAAATGATCAGAAATATGAATCGTGTCTATTTATCTAGAAATACGTCTGTATGTATGTATGTATGTTTGTTTGTATGTACACCCATAACTTTCTCAGATGAGGAGCTACAGAGTTCAAATTTGGTATACAGATACACCTAGATAAGGTGCACGAAGTGATGCGGGTGGGGGATGCTGGATGTGAGCAGTGTGAAGTCTGAGTAGAGCACGCAGAGCACTCTGCCCAGTTCTATAGGCCGATGGTAATAACTCCTATAATTTTGCAAATTTTGTGAATTTCCATATCAACCAATTTTGTTCATTAGGACCACTTGTATCAATAATAAAGTAAAAAAAAAAGCATGAGCTTATATATATATATATATATATATATATATATTATATATATAATATAATATATATATATATATATATAGCTCATGCTTCGATAAGACAAAAATAACATCTTTTTGTTTTATTTTTCATACGCATTGTATTGGTCTTCAAAATATTATAATATATATATATATATATATATGTATGTATAGGTGTGTGTATTTGTTTCTGTTTCTACATGTTTTCATGTATACACTTAGACATATGAGTTGGCGAGGACCGGTATCGAACTAGGAACCTTGTGGTTTTTAGTCGAACGCTCTACCGACTGAGCTATTGCATCTCACCCACTTTCAAAAAAGGTTTATTATTGCATTATTGGTAAATAGGGGTTAACATGCATAAATTTTCATTTTTTTTTAAAATAAGAAAGAGTTTGGTTTGGTTTGTTTTGTTTTCCGGCATATCAACCGCAGTGGGTCATTTAATGCCGATAAAGTTTTGAAATAAATCAATTCTTAATGGATAATACAATTTTTTTATAAATACATTTTTTCTATTTAACCCATAGATGGGACCCTAACAGGTACTACCACTCCGGGTCAGAGTGGACCAGGGAGCAATGGTGATGAAGGGGTGCTCCACATTCCCAAACCTCAAAACTGGATAAATAAGAAAGAGGGAGTTGTTTTCGTAACGAAGATTTGGTCATACTACACGTATAAACATGTGACATTGGTCCTTTTCTTTTTCAAAACGTAAATTTGGTTATTTTCAGTCTTTCTCAAAAAAACTTTTCATTCTCCGTATGGAACTCCTTAGTGGTTCATTTAAAAAAAAATACTATAAAGCATTCTTGAGATTCCTTGGGTAGCAGCGTTGGGGGTGGGATTTATAATAAAGCAAAAGGGGCAATCCCCCCGGGGGCCCCTATCAGAGTGACATCCAGATAATCCTTTATAAAACCTGCAAATTCTAAAACAAGCAAGACCTGTAGATATACCACAGCAGATATGCTGATACGTCCGCGTCCTGTATTCCTGACGCACAAAAATCTAAAAAGGACGCAGTAAATTCGTATCCATGCTCTCCCAGTGTTTTTGTTTTTTCTTCCCTCACTAACTGTAAATACATTTCAATATTTTCTTAGAAAAGAATTACACAGGATAGATTACAAGTTAGGAGTTAGATGGCTTTTTTTGTTTCCCCAGATCATAAATGAATAAAAAAAAACTACAATCTATTAAGGAACTTTAGTTGGGACCCATTAATTTTCCCGGGGACTCATTCATAACTGCGTCCCAGTGTTTTTGTTTTTTCTTCCCTCACTAACTGTAAATACATTTCAATATTTTCTTAGAAAAGAATTACACAGGATAGGTTACAAGTTAGGAGTTAGATGGCTTTATTTGTTTCCCACATCATAAAAAAACCCTACAATCTATTAAGGAACTTTAGTTGGGACCCATTAATTTTACCGGGGACTCATTCAAAGCAGATATGTGCGTCCCAGGACGCACTAAATCAAACAGTTATCTGTATCACTGCCACAGTATGATATCATTTATCGCAAGCTGTAAAGAATTATATCATTTTATTTTATAATACTCACATGGATAATTATTTAATTTAATACTTCATATCTTATGAAAGAAAAAATGATACATCGATATTTTTCTGCTTAAAACGGGTGGTATATTTTCAGTCGAGTTTTTCTTCAAAAAGTACACTTTCATGTAATGATTATTTCATTACATGAAAGTGTACTTTTTGAAGAAATAGATATTTATTTTTAGAATCTAAAAAGATAACATTTTAAACTTAACATCAGGCTTTTCATATTTTAAATTAATTTTATATATTAATTTTTCATAGCAAAAATACTAAATTAAATTTTTGAAATAAAATAACCGATACTTATAAAATTCATTAATTGATAAATCAATACTGAAAATTTTCATCAAAATCGGATAATTACCCTGATTTGTGAATTTTTTTGCAATTGCGAATGTTACATTAAAATTGTAGACAAGCGCCTAAAACCATTAATACAAACTTGAAAATGTAGTAAAGGTTATTCTTACAGTCAATATAGTTATTTACTAAACTTAGCTTAGATGTGGCACAAGGCTAGACGTATGGGGGCACCTAGTGAGAATCGAACTCATTAACAATGTCTGCGAATCCAACTTGCTAACCATTACAGCACATGAGGTGCCCTTACAGTCAATATAATTGAGAAAAATACAATTTTCTCCAAAACATAACTGACACGTGGTGTAATGGTCTGCGAAACCGTTGTTAGGGAGATCGCTTCTCACTGGGGACCCCGTAATTCTGGCTTGAGCTATATTTAACCTAAGCTTATTAGATTAATGAATTATTGGTCCCACAGTCAAGGTCTGAATTCATATCTGAAGTGTCCTGGGCATGACGTTAAAATGCATGTAGTGGTGAGGTTCCAGTTCTGGAGATCTGCGGAGTGCGGAGCACCCCTTCATCACCATTACTTCCAGTTCCACTTTGACCTGGAGTGGTAGTACCTGTTAGGGTCCCATCTATGGGCTAAAAAGAAAAATGTGTTTATTTAAAAAAAATTGAGTATCCATTAAGAATGAATTTATTTCAAAACTTTGGCCCACCGGGGTTGATTTTTGCCAAAAATAATCAAACTCTCTCTCTCTCTCTCTTCTCTCTATATATATATATATATATATATATATATATATATATTATGTCCATATCATAGGTTTAAATAGAAAAAAAATGAGTTTGGAGAGTGCAGCGGAGGTGCAATATATAGTGAGCTAGTGTTACTGAGATATATAGATATTATAGTAATAAAAAAAAAGATGAATAGTAAATAGAAAAGAAATAAATAAGTAATTAAAAAAACAAACATAGGTATAAATGATTAAGAAAATAGAAATAAGAAAGAAAGGAATTCACAGAAAACGAAAAGAAAGGGGAAAAAAGACGACCATGTCTCCGTCTTTGGTAAATAATCCACACGACCTTATTTAATAGAAACCCTATGTGATAGAAGTATAGTCAACCCTACCCTAAGTGAGCATCTTGATCTATGAGTCAGATTACCATGATATATTTTGAAAAGAAAAGGAAACGTAAAAATAGAAAAAATATATATAATAAAGAAAAAGAAAATGAAATGATTATTATATATTAGAACCCGAAAAGAAAGAAGGAATCAGTATAAGATAATGCGGGTATGACGATAAGAGATACTCAGAAGATGAGAAGCATCAGTGAAGTATATCGTAACGCTATCACGTCGTGTTTTATATAATTTTACCCAATGAAAAAGATAGAATAAGTCGTTATATCTATCATTATATTCTATAACGTTTGGCTGATTCATTCGTCGGTTTCGCAGTATTAATATGCTTATCTTTCAGAACAATCGCCTTGTAAATAATAACATCACAAATGAACATACGTTATGAAAATAAGTGTTCTGCATTCAGTTGTCCGCGTGTTATAATCGTGCGTGCGTGATGTTATAACACCCGGAAAGAATTTCCCTTTTCAGGTAGTTGATTTTATGTTTTTTATTTGTCAGCCCCAAAGTTGTTGAGAGATAATAGAGTTTCGTTTCTGTGTGGAGCTGTGAATAGTTTCCGATTTAACGATCTAAATTCCTTAGAAGTTTGTAAGAGGACGCAAGGATGCGGATTTTAAAGGGTAAGTGAATGGGTGTTGGAGTTTTGTTTGTTATATTGAAGCATGGAAAGTTTTAAAAAATGAAAAAATCATAATGAGTTTTTAATCATACAACTTTTAATATGAACGGACAGGCCTCTGTCTTTTCAAGATTCTGTTGAAATATAATCCTTTTTTTTACCCAAGCGCTTTGCAACCAATTTCGCTGGTCTATCCGTTGTAGAGTATTTTGGAGTATAGGAAAAAGGAAAAAGGAACCAAAAAAGGTAAAGAAAAAAAAAAATTAAATTGGAAAGGGGGTCAGTTTTTTTATTAAAGAAGGAAAAAGAAAAAACAACAATATCCCAAAAGAAATGAAGAAAAAGAAGGAAGAAAGAAAAGGGAAGAAGAAACGACCTTAAACGACTTATTAATAACTAATTACGAAGACTAAGAAGAAAAGAAAGAAAGAAAGAAAAAGAAGGAGAAGAAAAAAGAAAAAGGGAAGAAGAAGAAATGAAATAAAAGAGAATAAGCCTGTAATTTTCGTAATTCCGTGTTGAAGAAAGAGAAATAAAAAACCGGAAAGAAAGAAAGAAAAGAAAAAAAAGAAAAGGTTAAGAAACAAATTTTTAAATTAAATTTGGGGGCCCCGCCGGGTTTCAAATATCCTTAAATTTAAGAAAGAAAAGAAAAAAGAAAGGAAAGAAAGATAAAGAATAAGGAAAAAACCCCCCCACAAGAAAATTGGAAAAGAAAGAAAAGAAAGAAAAAGAGAAAAGAAAAAGGAAAGAAAACGAACCCCCCCTTTTTTTTAAAAAAAAACGGGAAAAACCTTTATTTAAATTAAAACCTATTTACCAAGACTTAAGGAAAAAACCGGAAAAAGGAAAAGAAAAAGAAAAGGAAAAAAAAAGAAAAGAAAGAAAAGAAAAAGGACAAAAGAAAGAAAAGAAAAGAAAAAGAAAGAAAACGAGAGAAAAAGAAACGAAAGAAGGGAAAAAAAGAGAAAGGAACCCATAAAAAAATAAAAGGAACAAAGTTAAAGGTATTATAATCGCGTAAAAAATTTCGTTCGAAAAAGATATGAGAAAAAAAAGAAAGAAAAGTAAAGAAAAAAAATTAAAATGGAAGGGGTCATTTTTTTTTAATTAAAAAAGAAAAAAAGAAAAGAAAAAACACATCCCCAAAAAGAAAATGAAAAAAATAAAGAAAGAAAAAAGAAAAGGAAGGAAAGAAAAGAAAAACGGACCTTTTAAAAAAGCGAGCCTTTATTAAATAAAAACTTACGGAAAGGACCCTTAACTCCCCCCCGGGGCGGAAATTTAAAACCTGGAAACGAAAAATCCACCGGGGTCCGGCAAATAAAAATTTAAAGCGGGAAAAAACAAAAAACCAGAAAAAGAAATAAGGCCGGGATAAACTAAGGCAAAACCGAGAGATGGGGTAAATAAGGGAAATAAACCAAAAGGAGGGAAAGGGGGGGCGGGGAGAAAGACCAGGGGAAAAAACCCGATTCCCAAAAGCCGGCGGGGAGAGGGGGAGGAAAACCAGAACAAAGAAGAAACGACACGACCCAAAAATTTAACGAGGGAAGGGAGGAGAAAGAGAAGGGAAGGAAAAAGAAAAAAAAAAAAAAGGAGAAGGGAAAGGGGGGGGAGGGAGGGAAAAGAGGGGAGAAAGGGGGGTGGGGAAAAAAAAAGGGGGGGGGGGGGGCCCTCTGGGGGGGGTTTTTTTTTACGGAAAGGGAAAGGAAGTTTAACGAATGGGGATTTTTTTTTTTTTCAGTCCCCTCCTCCCCTTTCCTTCCGGCCTAGTAAAGGTAAAAAAAGTTAAAAAGTAAAAAAAAGTTGGGTGGGGTAGTTAGTAAAGTAGGTTTAAGTTTTTTGTAAAGTGGTTGTAAAAGTAAGTAAATAAGTAAAAGTTAAAGTTTTTAAAGGTGGTAAAAAAGGTTTTAGTTATGCCCCCCGCGTTAGTTTTTTCTCGTTGGGTTTTTCCCGTAAAGTCCCGTTAAAAAATTTTTGTTTGGGTCCGTTTTTGAGCTTTTCAAAAACAAAGCGGGTCCGGTATTGAACGTGCCTCCTTTTTTTAAGTCCCCCGCCATAACAAACAAACCCATACAACATACCAAAGAAAGAATCGGTTTTTTTTTCCTTCTCCCTTTTTTTTTTATATATCCACCGATTCGGGTTCTCGGGGGGCACTTTAACTTAGGGTTACGTTTTTACGGGCCAAAGCCCAAAAAAAAAAAAAAAAAGAAAAGAAAAAGGGCCAAAAAAAAAAAAAAAAAAAAGAAAAAAAGAAAAAAAGGATAAAAAAAGAGGAGGGCTTTAAATTTAAACCTTAGATTGCCTTTCGGTAAGTAAATTTTTTTAATACTTTTTTCAAACGTCTTTGTTTTGTTTTTTAAAGTTTATGTGCTCCAAGCAACAAGTACAACCACACCACAACAAACAGCACACATCACGAACCAACCAACACACACACCATATACATACATAAACTATAATTATATAATATAATGTGTGGTGGTTGTGTGTGTGTGTTGTGGTGTGAAGATAAGGAGGTTACGGGGGCACAAAAGAATATACAGAACCTTCTACCAATTGTTCATTAAGTAAAAAACTAACTTGAAGCAATTATCTAGTTTCCACCGGTTTCTTCTTCGAAAGTTGGTTGTCCTCTCTATATCATATATCCCACTTGATCTCCCTGCAAAAAGGTAGAAATCACTTTCCCGCGATAACCGAGATTTTAACGGTGGGAGTTTTTTTTTTGGGTTATAAAATATTGGCGCGAATAATTATCGTTTTTAAATTGGGTATAATGTTCAATGCTAGTAATATACTTCCAGTCTGGTAATTTTTATTTAAGAAAGATCATTGTTCAATGGGGTTTGTAATTTGTTTTTTAATCCTTTATTTATCTTAAAGGGCATATATATGTTATATAATATGTATAAATATAATATTTATATATATATTGAATATATATAATATATTATGTATGAATTATATCTATATATGTGTTATGTGTATGTGTGTTAGTGTGAGTCTTTTAATCACATGTATAATAATATATATGTGATTTTTGTGTGTGTGTTTGTTTTTGTGTCCAGTCTATTTAAAGAACACATGTATTGAAAACTTAAATTAGACCTATTTGATTGTTTATACATACACACATGCATACATACATCAATGCATAATATATATTATATATAATTATATATATATATATATATTATATATAGAATAGATAGATAGAATAGATTAGATAGACAAAAGAAGAATGACTTTTTTTATATTTATTTAAAAAAGGTACTATTACTTTTTTATATTTAATATTTACAACACTTATTTTTATATTTAATTTTACAATACACCTTTAAAGTATGTTATTTATTTATTATTATTATTATTATTATTATTATTATTATTATTATTATTATATTATTATTATTAACTCAAATCTCTCATGTTTCCCTGTAAAATAACAACAAACCAACCGCACCCCAAAAAAACAAAAATAAAAAACAAACAACAATAACAAAAGAACGGAGGCATTCCATAGCGAGATATGTATAGAAAGCAATAGCTTAACTTTATCCATCTAAGAGAATAAAACAGTTTCCAGTCCAATTTGTGACTGAATAATAATTTTTGTGAGGTCTGCATTCGCGCTGAATTTAATTTATCCAAATCTCAGTATAAGTAAGATACCGATAAAATGATAATCAGAATCCATTATCTTTTTGAACAGAAGCAATAGTATAAATCATGAGCCGCTGTTTTAAATGGAGCCCAACAGCCCGAGGGTAGTCTAGTGTTGTGATTTTAAAAATAAAATGATTAGAGGTCGTTACTTGCAATATCGAATCCTTGTTTTGATTGTTAAAAAAAAATTACATAGTTGTTTGATTAATAAGGATTAAGATAATATTTTCTCTCTTATTTAATTCGTCGATTAAAAAAAACAAAACTTCAAATTGCTTGTACTTTAAAATAAGCATTTAAAAATAATGAATGGATAAATAAACAATACCGACATGTAAATAAACATCGCACACACGCACACAGAAGTGCAGAAGAAAGAAGAAAAAAAGGAAAAAAACAAACAAAAGCTGAATCATCAATTATCATTTAAAAGGTATATATGAATTGATATAAATTAAGTGTGTATATGTAAATGAGGTTGGGGTGGGGATAAAGAAGGGTGTGGGGGTACAAAGAGAGAGAAGAGAGAGAGAGAGAGAGAGAGAGAGAGAGAGAGAGGAGAGAGAGAGAGAGAGAGAGAGAGAGAGAGAGATTTAACAGAAGACTTTTTGTTTGTCACTAGGTGTCGTAGTTTTTCAAATAATACACACACGCTATTTTACCAAATTAAAACAATAGACTTATTTTTACTTACGGGATTCCTCAAAATATTTATTTATCTATTTTTTTACTATTTAATTCACCGGTTAATACTTAACCAATATACAAAGTCAATAGTTTACTTATGTATTTATTTATTTATTTAAAAAAAAATATTTAAGAATATTAATTAAATAGTTAAATATAAATAAGTTAAATAAACGTATTAAAAAAACCCCAGAAAAACAAACAAACAGAAATTAATATTCTTAGATAACTACAAGGTGTTTTCAGAATTTAATAACTTTACCAATTCTTATTCAAATGATCTCAAATTTTGACACCATGTGTATAAACAATTCAAAATTCTAGGTTTACAGTTTGAACGGCTTTTCTTTTCTAAAGGAGGGAATTTTTTTTTGAGAGCCCTGCTATAGAATATAAAGTGATTCAAAATAATTTGATATTTACAGGGTGTCTCAGAAAAAATTAATATAATTTCGTAATCTAATAACTTGTCCAATTCTAATTCGAATGATCTCAAATTTTAACAGCATATGTAGAAACAACACTAAATCCTATGTTTTATGTCATATATATATATATATATATATATATATATATATATATATATATATATATATATATATATATATATCGCGTATAAAAATGCTATTTACTGGGGAAAAATTAAACATAGAATTTTAATTGCATGTGTAGAAGCACCACACAATTTTACATTTAATTTTAAATTTTAAAAACGCTCATTCCTTTTTTCAGTGAATTACATTTTTATACCCAAAAGAATATATATAATATATATATATATATATATATATATTATATATATATATATATATATATATATATATAGTTAAAAATGAATAGTAAAATGAATGAATGGATGAAATAAAAATGAATGAAATGCGGGGGATAAATGAAAAATCCTTTCCAAGGGACCCCTCTTAAAAGTATTATATATATATATATATATATATATTATATATATATACTAACATATTATACATTAAGTATAGAATTCTGAGCCGTTTCTACAATTAAAATTTAACATCATTTATCAATGATTTGTGAATATGTATATGTATATATAGTTATTTACTAAGCGTGAAGTATGGGGCACCCAGTGAGAATTTAACTCATTAACAATGGTCTGCCAATCTAGCCTGATAAGAAATTATATCAATTTTATCTGAAATACCACACAAATAAACACACACACGAACACACACACACACACACACACACACATATATATATGTGTGTATATATGTGTGTGTGTGTATAGTTTCCAAAAATCGCTTTAACTTTTCCGTAGCAGAGGTTTAATTAGTAAATTAT
>JALAJA010000057.1:37500-40000 GCA_023376005.1 Doryteuthis pealeii
CAAATTATGTGACAATTTACAATTTTATTTCTTTTTAAAATCTTTCTAATTGAAATTCTCGGTAATTTATGAGGAAGTGCGTCCCGGTCTCCTGCCTCAAAAATTGCTACCCGGTGACTATCAAAATAACAACCCCAGCTCGTCGTAATTCTTGTTTATTTATCGTAAGTTGTCGTAATTCTTGTTTAGATATGAAGATGGATATATAGTTTGGAATAGACTGAGATAGATAGATAGATAAACAAACAAAATAATATAGATAGATACAAACAAATGGAGATAGATAGATATTTTCGACAAGTAAATGTATTTGGGGGGGGGGTTGCTTCTTTTTTGTCGTAATTCTTGTTTATTTAAACTAAAAACAAGACATTAAACAAACATGAATAAAAGAAAATCTTATTATTTAAAGTAATATAGATAAATATGAACAAATTGAGATAGATAGATAGATAGATAGATATGAAGATGGATAGTTTTGAATAGACTGAGCGGGGTCGTTATTTTAATAGTCACCGGGTAGCAATTTTTGAGGCAGGAGACCGGGACGCACTTCCTCATAAATTACCAAATTCTAAAAATGATCAGAAATATGAATCATGTCTACTTTTTTAGAATACATCTGTATGTATGTATGTATGTTTGTTTGTATGTACACCCATAACATTCTCAGATGAGGAGCTACAGAGTTCAAATTTGGTATACAGATACACCTAGATAAGGTGCACGAAGTGATGTGGGTGGGGGATGTTGGATGTGAGCAGTGTGAAGTCTGAGTAGAGCACGCAGAGCACTCTGCCCGGTTTTATAGGCCGTTGGGAATAACTCCTATAATTTTGCAAATCTTGTGAATTTCCATATCAAGCAATTTTGTTCATTAGGATCAATTGTATCAATAATAAAGTAAAAAAAAGTAAAGTCGTCGGGGCGGCCTAAAGTCGGTATTAGCCAGTCAGCGAGGGAGTCTATCCCCTTTTCAATAGCGCTAGACCAAGGAGATTGTTTTGGCATCTGGGGTGGAGCGCCACACCTATCACCAGTTCATTACTTTACCGCACAGATCCTGTGCTACTCACTCATTAAATATTATAACTTTTAAGACTGGTTTAGTCGTTTAATCTAATTTACACACACACACACACACACACACACATATATATATATATATATATAATATATATATATATATATATATATATATATAGCTCATGCTTCGATAAGACAAAAATAACATCTTTTTGTTTTTATTTTTCATACGCATTGTATTGGCCTTCAAAATATTAATATATATAGGGTGTGTGTATTTGTTTCTGCATGTATGCACAGAGACATATGAGTTGGCGAGGACCGGGATCGAACTAGGAACCTTGTGGTTTCTAGCTGAACGCTCTACCGACTGAGCTATTACATCTCACCCACGTTAAACAAGGGTTACTATTGCATTATTTGTAAATAGGGGTTAACATGCCCAAATTTTCATTTTTCTTTTTTAAATAAGAAAGAGTTTGGTTTGGTTTGGTTTGTTTTGTTTTACGGCATATCAACCTCAGTGGGTCATTTAATGCCGATAAAGTTTTGAAATAAATCAATTCTTAATGGATAATACAATTTTTTTATAAATACATTTTTTCTATTTAACCCATAGATGGGACCCTAACAGGTACTACCACTCCGGGTCAGAGTGGACCAGGGAGCAATGGTGATGAAGGGGTGCTCCACATTCCCCAAACCTCAAAAACTGGATAAATAAGAAAGAGGGAGTTGTTTTCGTAACGAAGATTTGGTCATACCTACACGTATAAACATGTGACATTAAGGCCTTTTTTTTTTTCAAAACGTAAATTTGGTTATTTTCAGTCTTTCTCAAAAAAACTTTTCATTCTCCGTATGGAACTCCTTAGTGGTTCATTTTAAAAAAAATACTATAAAGCATTCTTGAGATTCCTTGGGCAGCGGCGTGGGGGTGGGATTTATAATAAAGCAAAAGGGGCAATCCCCCCGGGGGCCCCTAACAGAGTGACATCCAGATAATCCTTTATAAAACCTGCAAATTCTAAAACAAGCAAGACCTGTAGATATACCACAGCAGATATGTTGATACATCCGCGTCCTGTATCCCTGACGCACAAAAATCTAAAAAGGACCCAGTAAAATCGTATCCATGCTCTCCCAGTGTTTTTGTTTTTTCTTCCCTCACTAACTGTAAATACATTTCAATATTTTCTTAGAAAAGAATTACACAGGATAGATTACAAGTTAGGAGTTAGATGGCTTTTTTGTTTCCCCAGATCATAAATAAATAAAAAAAAAACTACAATCTATTAAGGAACTTTAGTTGGGACCCATTAATTTTCCCGGGACTCATTCATAACTGCGTCCCAGTGTTTTTGTTTTTTCTTCCCTCACTAACTGTAAATACATTTCAATATTTTCTTAGAAAAGAATTACACAGGATAGGTTACAAGTTAGGAGTTAGATGGCTTTATTTGTTTCCCACATC
>JALAJA010000057.1:52868-55368 GCA_023376005.1 Doryteuthis pealeii
AGACCATCGTCAGAACTTGGATTGGTCTAATCAAAGACCGAAACGTTGCATCGTCGACAATAAACATCCAGTTCCATAACGTCCCGTGTTTGTCTACCTTTCCTCCCATACTGTCGGATTAACCTCCTCACATTTCTTCCATATATAATATATGTATGTATATATGATATGTACAATTCAAACTACATATATACGTACATAAAACACACACACACACACACACACACACACACACATATAATATATATATGTATATATATATGCAAAGTTAAAAAGTATTTCTGTTTAAGCAAATTATATATGTATGTATATACATACATGCATATATATGTGTATATATATACATATATATGTGTATATATATACATATATATATAAGCATGTATATATATTTACTCATAGATATAGCACACTATATTACCACACTATATATATATATATATATATATATATACGTACCCAAACGCAAACATATATATATATATATATATATATATATATATATATATATATATATATATATTATCAAGAATTAAAAACTTCAAAAATATATTTCCTGCATTTATTATTAAGTTTCTAGTTCGTGTATATATATATATATATATATATATATATATATATATATATATATATATATATATATATACGTACCCAAACGCAAACTATATATATATATATATATATATATATATATTATCAAGAATAAAACTTCAAAATATATTTCCTGCATTTATATTAAGTTTCTAGTTCGTGATATATATATATATATATATATATATATATATATAATATATATATATAACTACTTATAAATCCAAATTATAATATTATTATATATATGTACATATATGAAATGTACAATTCAAACCACTTTATTATAGTTAATTAATTGGTCCAATGAATTTTTCTGCATGTCCCAAATATTCTTATTTATGTAAGTAAAAAGAAATGAGACGCTGACGAAGCTGAACATGTTTTTCCCCCAAAAAAGTTTATTGCGAGGGTGGGGAGAAAAAAAAAAGGTCGCTTTTGTTCCTTACTTTCTCTGCTAGTTCTATTCGCTGATCGTTACATACTGATAAATCCATTGATCAATCGCCTTCCACTACTGCTACCGCCACAATACGGCGGTCAGTCTACGAGCAGCCTTTGAAATGAGATCGGGTAGAATTAAAAGAGAAAAACTAAAAGACAGAATGGTATATTTTGGAAATTAAAACTTTCAAAACATTGTCTCTCCACAGACACACACACACACACCACACACACACCACACACACACACACACTCTCTCTCTCTCTCTCTCTCTCTTACATATATATATATATATATATATTATATTATATAAATATATTATGGACTCTCCCGTTGATTTTCACGTATGAGGGTTCATACACACAATGAACACCCACACAGTGATTTGTTTTATAGTGGTGAAGGTTTGTGTTCGACCATCCACACTTTTTGGCACAGTCGATAGGAAAGAATTGGTGCATCAAGGGTTGCCACAAACCCAATCAACGACCGACCTCAGGAATTTTGAATTCAGAGTTATCCCTCTCCTAGACTGGTTACCTACCCAAGGCTGAAGGGCCCAGTCTGCCCTACTATTTAACCCATAGCTGGAGGGAATTTTTGAATTCAGAGTTATCCCTCTCCTAGACTGGTTACCTACCCAAGGCTAAGCCCCCCCATATATATATATATTATATATATATATATATATATATTATAATGGTTAAATCTTCTGAACGGACTAAATTCCACCATTGTATGTCACCCCGCCGAAAGAAAAAATACTAAAAATCAAGGAATTAACCGAATTTAATGAAATTTTCAGTATTCATATATTAATAAATAAAGAATATAATGCACTGGTTATTTTTTTTTTGTTGAAAACTCATACATTTTTCAGGTCAGTTAACTTTGAACCACGTATCTTTGAGGCGTAACACAGATTCACAAACATACGTGGTTCAAAGTTAACTGACCTGAAGGTTTTTAAATAAAATAACTAGTGCATTATATTCTTTCGTCATTAATTATCAACACTGAAAATTTCATTAAATTCGGTTAATTCCTGATTTTTGGTATTTTTTTCTTTCGGCGGGGAGGCGACGATGGTGGAATTTAGGTCCGTTTAGTCGGATTTAACCATATATATATATATATATATATATATATATATATATATACAGGGTGGGCCAAAAGTAGGGTTACAGTTTACTTCATTATCTGTTTCACCTTCACAATCACGTTCGTAATGTGTGGCAGAGTGTTTTGGACGGATACGAAGATTGTTGCAAGGTTGAAGGTGGACCTTTGAGCACTTGAGAGATTAAATGTTCAATGTAAAAATGTCTAATATGTAAATATATGCAAATAAATGTCTAAATTTCTAATAAAGGTAAAATGTTTAAGTGTTAACTGTAACACACACACACACACACACACACACACACACACACATATATATATATATATATATTTTTTTTTTCTT